>CALNHX010007596.1:0-71876 GCA_940337035.1 Agriotes lineatus
AGGTTTATTTTCAGGAAAGAAATTCAAAGGGTTGTAGAGATTCCAATCACAGCGCATGTGCATAAAGAACTAAAACTCTCATTTAAAAAAATGGTGATGACGTCACAACATTTAAAACAAATGATATAAAAATCTGAAAATTACTTTAATATATGTCCTGCAATTTTATCGTTACACCCCTCTGAAAGAATATTAAGGGATTTACCATATTTATGCGATACTTAATTTTCACACTGTATGAACAGTTATTAACATTTACAATTTGGGGCATTTTTCAGCGTAATAATTAAATATTTAACGTAGAACTAATGCTGGTTGTAAAGATTCTAAAAAATATATTGTGCACATCATCAGGTAGTAGAAAACTAATCCTACCAACTGTACTAAAAAAGTCATACCTTTCAAATGCACATAGTTAAAGGTGCAGAACAGATTACTATATAACTTGTATAGTGCATGCACACGACTTGTAAAGGGGCAATATATTTATATTTTTATGGTAAAAATATAGAAAATGCACCACTCCGTAACATATGTTGTCACATGGTTATTTTTTGAAATGGCTCAACATCCACTTTTGCCCTTCATCTTCCTTCTAAATCTGTACCCGTTATTCGCTACTGGACTCTCTCCTTGTTCTATACTAATTAATCCGGAACCTGGGTAAGCGTACTCGTTTTTGTTATATCAGACCAATGCTTGGAAAGCATCTAGAACATGTCCCGATGACTTTTCTTCTGGCATTTTAAGATCTACATGTGAGATGCATTTTCTATGCAAGAATATTTTGACGGCCCGCTGCGTTTTCTTATAGAATGGTGTTTGTACGTCGTTCAGTCTATGTAAACTCTTGTGTAAGACATCTAAAAATTATTCCAGTCGAGAATATGCACTAATATATATTTATTCAACAAAGAATACACTGACTGACATTCAGTTTGCCAACATAACATAGTAATAAAATTTCAAAAGAACAGATTAAATAAGAATACAATTAAAAGATAACATTAAATAAATGGCGACTAAGAATATACAATGAAGATTTCAAAATGGTTAATACAATATTAGAATCTAATGATTTTGGCAATTTAAATTTTTTCCTAAATTGTATATATTTTTTTTTAAGTTCAACTCGCCCCAAAAAGGAGGCCTATAATTTTAATCTCGGCTATTAAAAATTTTTCTTTATGGAAATCAACTGTTGGTTCATATATAGCAACTTTCCTTGGTGTACCAATTCTGGTTGATTTAAACTATCCTCGAACCTAATTGTAGGATCTATAAATAATACCTGAATTTTGTTGTCTGTCAATAGCAATTATATCTATGCGCCTTATACTATCAACAGCGGATACCCCAACTACCTCCTCATAAACTTCCAAACCTGTCTTTCTAAGTGCATCTGCAATAAGTGATCTGACATCGTTGTGCCTTTTAATGCGTACTAATTCTCCGTAACTACAATATCCAAGTACATGTGCAAGTGTTTCGTACTCATTGCATCATCTGCAATAGGATGTATGGATACTGCGTCAGGGAACAGCACGCACAGCAGCAACGTTACATGTCATCTTGATGCAGTCACACCACTCTGACGTGCTTAGACCAGATCTTTTATAAACCCAATTATTTGCATTTTTAACCTCCTGATATAAAATTACCCCTTTTCCCTTTTGCTTTAAATTACACCATTTAAAATATTCCTTTTCACGTAAAGCAGAACGTATAATTTTGCTAGATTTTTTCCTAGAAATAGTGGTATCCAATTCTAAACTATTTAAATTTAGTTTTCCAGACATTTATTTTTCATTGTAGTTTAATCATCTGAAATATAATCACAAACACTTTTCGCAAGAATACAAAATTTATTATGTTGTTGAATAAATGCCTCCCAAAATGTATTAAATATTTCTAAGCCTTTAACAGCCTATGATGAATATAAAAAAACTATTGGGAGTGTCCCCTGGCAGTTGTAAAATTTCTTTAAAAAACTTCGAATAATTAAATCTACTTTTTCTAAAAACATTTTGGAAATTTTGTTTAAAGGTGCTACCTATAAAGGATAAATCAAGAGAGGAGAAATATACTGTTTTAAAATATCTAATTTTTGATCTGATATTATCAATAATGATTTTGTTAAAATTTCTAAGGAATTAGCAAAACTTTTAAGAATAGAGTTTTCGTCAAAAATGATTTCATGGGAAATTGATACACCAAGATATTTAATTAGATCATTGTAATTTAAAGACTTAATTTTACTGTTGTCTATTGTTGTTAGTGATGTGTTTTCTAACAAACCATTCTCAATTATTATAGCTGATGATTTTGATGGATTTATATTCAGGCCAATTTCTTGAAATTTATTCTCAACCATAACTAGTAATTTATCTGCCGAAGAAAGATCTTTTGCCACTAACACTGTGTCATCAGCATAACCAATTATTGATAACATGTTTGGGCGACAGTCATTTCCTAAATTATATCCTAAATCATTTTTGACGTTGTTTTCAGAGATTTCATCGAAAATATGATTCACACCTAAATTAAATAAAATAGGTGATAAAGGAGCACCTTGAAGAACTCCTTTATTTATTTTAAACGATTTACTTTTTTTAATGCCCAAATCAATATATGATTCATTGTCTATTTGAAGGTTTATAATTAAATCTTGTAATTTTGATGGAATTTCAGAAGATCTTACTATATTTGTTAAATGATCATGTCCAATTGAATCACATGGTTTCATAATATCTAAAAACACTAGAGAAATTGCATCTCTTTGGCTTTTAGATTTATGCATAATATTTTCTAGAATTTTGTTATTTATTAAGCAACCAGGTAAATGCATGAATCCTCTCTGATTTTTATTAATAACAATATAATTTCTAATTTGTCTATCTAAAAATTTTTATATTATTTTTCATCACCACCTTTGAATATTAATACCGTACGTTGTAATTTGAATAATTTTGAAACAAAATTTTTTTGTATCATTAATGTGGCAATTTTTGCTATAATTGAAAGAATTTTGGAGTTATTTTTAATGGAACGCATAATAATTTTGTCAGGGCCAGGAGAGGTGTCAATTTTAGTTCGTGAAACTGCCCACTGAATATCACCTAATGATATCGCTGGGACATAATTGCTTTCGACAGACAATTTTTCCAAATTACCTAAATTAGAAGTATATTTTGTTTTACAATTATAATTTTTTTCTTCGAATCTAGTCTTGAAAAAGTTATGAACGTAACTTAAATCTATATTACAAATTTTGGACTTTCCGTTATTATAAACTAATTGTACCGCTTTTCGTCTTCTGTTGTAGAAGTGATATTGGGCTAGTTGGTAATCGTATTTCTGCTTCCTTCTTTCGTTGTTTCTTTTTGAAGTCCTTTCTGGATTCGATACTTTAAAGTCTCTTTGTCGTCGTTTAAAGCCTTTCTTCTTTCTAGCTTCGTAAAATTTTGTGGTTGGATGTTTCGGTCCCGGAAGTATGTCCATAATCTTGACTAAAAATTCTCCAAATTTTGCTACAGTAACACTAAAATCTTCTTCAGAATTGAATAAACTGTTAAATTTTTCTTCCCATTTAGAAATTTCATCATCAAATAACGTTTTCTTTACAGACCTATCCTGTTGAGAATTAGTTGTCTGTTTTTCTGATACCTTTCCATTTGTCCAATTTTCAATATGGTTATTAACTAATTTCTTTCTATAAATTTTGCCGTGGTTTTTCTTATATGGGCAATTGGGCATTAACACCTTTTTGGTTTTTAAAAAATTGGCTGCAATGTGGAAATTTTTCTTGATTTACAGATACCTTTATTGAATTTTCTATGCCATCATTAACTAAATCTTTCGTATAGAATTCACAATGTGATTTTCTAATATGAGCGTTAATACCTCTTAGGTTTTTAAAGTATAAGCTGCAATGAGGGAATTTTTCTTGCTTGGAAGCTACAATTTCTAATGTTGAATTTCTTGCCATTTCTATTTGTACTGTTACTACAATTTTGTAAAGATTCAAATGGATGAGCATTTTTAATGTGGGAATTTAGTCTTGAAAAAGATTTGCCACAAATAGAACAACATTTTCGTTCTTTTTGACGGCCAATATCTGTTTCTTCACTTGTAAAATTATTTTCGATACTGTTCTTTATATCAGTCCTAATAACGTGATCGTGGAATTTTATGTCATCATTAACAAAATGGTGAAAACATAATAAGATGTTGCATATGTGACAGCTGCTAAACACTTTACTGTCACAGTTGAAAACTTCACAATTTTTTTTTGGAACAAAACAAAACATAATTCCTTATGTCACATTGACAAACCATGACATACAATGTTTATAACTTGGAATTTTTCAAAATAATCGTATATACTGGTATAATTTCTAATTTACACGTTTAAAGCGTTAAGGGTAATACGTAATAATTAAATAAATAAGAGCGCTGGGGAAATGACTACTTCGCACCTGCCTCTGTCCACCAACTATTTAGTGGAAAATTGCCTTTATGGGATACGAGACTACGGGACGTTGGTCGACAAATGGAGCAGCACCAGAAACCACACACACGACTGGCTGTTTCAACGGATAAAAACACTCTCTTGAAACAAAGCCATGCTGTCTGTCTCAAATACAGAATTGGAAATTAATTATAGTTTTCACTACTAATGCGGTGCAGCCTTTATCTCAAAAATACTTAACATCAAACAGTTCACCTAAATAAGCAAGAGGGTATTTTATAATTGAATTGAATCATAAAAGCTTCAACTGCTTAAGTCGCCATGGGATTATGTTAATCTGATTCTGCAGACTAGATTGCATGCTAGCAAACAATTAATTGTATGCCTTTAAGCAACTATTCAAATAATACAATTTAATTCAGATACGGTATAACCGGAGAAAACACCTTCATTGTTTGTTGAAGACTACTCAGATCATAGATCTTCCTCTATAAATTATTTTTAAATTGTCTCGAACATTCAATATATTTCCATATAGCTGGAAAATTGCCAAAATAATCCCCCATTCGAATAAGTGGAGACCCCAGCGATATTGAAAATTATCGTGCGATAGCATTGTAATGCAATTTTGAAAAAGGTCTTTAAAATTACCTTTGACAATCGTATCTACCCATCTGTTAAAGGCCATATATCTCAATCTCAACACAGTTTTATGTATTTTTGGCTACATCTGGAGTACCCCAAGGTTCGATTCTAGGACCATTACTCTTTGTTTTGTATATTATATAATCACTAAGAATATCTTAATTCTATAATTTAAAAGCAAGTGTTGCTTTATAGGCCTACATTGTAATCATGCATATTTCGATTATTTTTACCTTCCTCTTCTAAAAGACGAAGCAGATATTGTAATCGAAACCTTACAATATAGAGCGTTAGTTGAAGAGACAAGTTTTCTCTAAAATTTTAAGCTGAATTTAAAAATGTAATAATGTATCCGTTGTTCTATTTAAAAGAGGAGTGAATAAAGAAAAAGAAAAGAAAACAAAAGAAACCCATTTTAGAGGTATTCAACTGGAAAATCACCTATCTCACATCAATACACATTAAAAATTTAATATTAAATATGTAAAAATTAAAAAAATCGTAGAACCGTTTATGAAAAAATTTTAAAAAAAACTGAAAATCACAAGCGTAAACACCATACTTCCGGTTATGCGATTTTCTTCACAAGATTGCTGTCGCATGTAGATATTAGACAAAACTAAGTTTCAACGCTATACCTCTTTTCGTTTTTGAGATATTCTGTTCACAGACACACACACAGACAGACAGACAGGCAGACAGACAGACAGACAGACAGACAGACAGATAGACTGACAGAAAGACCAATGAACAAACACATGTTTTTTGGGTTCAGGAGACTCTAAAACGTGATGATTTGTTGAAGACTTAATTTCGAATTTTTAGGGTGAATCCAATACTTCATTTTTTGTAAAATGAACTTTTGTGCATCAGTGAATAAACCGCCTACACATAATACCATAATCCGGTCAGTCATAACCCAATCAACTATTACCAAGTTAATTTTTAAAGGGGCAATACAAATGATATTATGCTTTTGGTACTAGATGTGACACATCACTATATCAGAGTTCCTTAATGGATCACGTTTTCAAAAACGTTTGACAAAAATTATTCAGGAAAAGTCTATTTGTGGGTCGAATTTTACCCAATTTTGGTATTGCGAGTGTTAATATAAGTCAATTTGAGTAATGGCAAAGAATATAACTATAAGTAAAATGTTGTTATGAAGTAGAATATTTTTGTATTTTGAGAAATAGAATTTTTGAGTAAAGTAACTCCAAAGGAATAAAAAATTGTTACTACCGTTGGAATAAAACGTATAATTGTGAGTGGCAGTTATAAGGATAAAAAGCTTACTTTCGAGTTCGGTGTGACACAAAACTATTTACCAGACAAGAGAAAAATCATACCACTCCAAAAACAAGTTAAATTCCAGGCACAAGAGTAGAAACGTTAGAAAATCTCATTGTGTACTGCTGCATGAGCCGGACCGGAAGAAACCGAAAAGAGTAGTAGAAGAAATTATGAAAGTGATAAAAAACATTAAGCTTGAAAGCAATGAAAATTGAAAAGATAAGAACAGTTCGAGTGTTTAGGAGCGAAGAAGACAGTCCCGTCGTAGTTAATTTTTCTTCTTGGAATATAAAGAAACAAATACTAAAAAGTACTTATAAACTGAAAAGAGTATTGCCGAATGAACAATTTCAAATTGAATGTTCTATGCTACATTGTTTAGTGATGGGAGAAATTCTTGGAATGTTGGGATACACGTCTTTTGATGTACATGTCGCAGTGTAAGATGTTCTCGTTATCCCACGAAACTCATGAATTTTGCCTTTACTTTCTACATTCCACAACCCCAAGACAGAGAATAAAAAACTATTAAATGAAGATATAAAGAATATAGACGAGAAGAAAATCAAGAATATGGAGAAATAAATTTACACTAGTTATTTAACACTAAGAATGATCCTGTGTTACATCTTCTCAACGTGTATATAAAGCATAGCGAGTTGGAACGTAGGTTGATCAACAACTTTCGAAATAAAAAGAAGAAGAATCTGAAGCTGAAGGTACCTACCTAACGAGGATTCGAAAAGGTAAAAATTGGGAAAAGAATACATAAAGGATCAGTTTTTTTTATTTAAGAAATTATAGTGCTTTAACTACAAGGTCTTATAGCATTTATTATAAATTAGTATGAACCGATAAATATTACAATAAATTTAACGCTTTGATTTCCTTGAGGTATAGCACTAATTTGTCTGGATCAGAGAATATAGTTCGGAGGTTGGTGTGTGCTAAGAATTTTGTTTTTCTGTGAATTTAGGGCAACAAAGGGTGTTGTACAGTGTTCGCATGCAGATTTCTGGTCTTGTAGTAGAAGGTAGTTATGCACCATTTTAATATGATCAAGTTTGAGACGTGTGAGGACTGTTTCTTCCTTTCTATTTAGTTGCTTATAGTTTGTCCATTTGAAAGGCAGATATGGTGTGTATCATGCTTTAGTTTTAGCAAATCGGGTCCATTCTTTGTACCACTTCCTTGTAATTTTGTGTTTTAGGGAGAGTGTGTCGAAACAGAAACAGTTTGACAAACATCACGTGAAGAATCACCACGTAGCAACAAATAAATGAGCAAATAAGAAAAACTTACAAAATAACCCTGGAAAGAGTCAACATAAAACAAAAAAGTACTAGCCCCGAAAGGTTGCCATCATTGCAAAAACCAATATTATAATATCTGGACTTTGGGTGCCACCCCAGTACCCCGACGCAGTTCCTGCTATTACCAAACAACTTAAAATCACTAAGAACTCAATATCTAGAAGATGTAAATCTAATTAAGATACTAAAGAAACTAATAAAGCTAAAAAATTACACAAATCGTTGGATTGCCGCTGACCAGATTTGCTTTCGCCGCTATCTTCTCTTCTAGTTTATGATACAACGATAACTCTGTGTGCTAGATGGAATTTTGGACTACAGACGGTAGAAGAAGACATACTGAAGCTAGTATCGTAATAAAGAGTAC
The DNA here is from genome assembly GCA_940337035.1 of Agriotes lineatus. Lineage (NCBI taxonomy): Eukaryota > Metazoa > Arthropoda > Insecta > Coleoptera > Elateridae > Agriotes > Agriotes lineatus. The sequence continues at coordinate 8,093 of CALNHX010007596.1, forward strand.
AAAAAGTACAGAAATTTGTCTACTCATTGTATTGGGTAGTATCGCTCAATAAGACCCCACACCTCGCGTCTGAATTTTTGGTAAGATACTCTTGTTTTTATAAGCTTACTTAAAGCCTTCATATATTTCCCAAATCGTCAATTAAGTATAAACTCTAAGTAGCAAGAGTCCTGGGCGACTGCTGCCTCGTCATCAGTGTGAACAGCTAGCCACCGTTAATTGGAATTCCAATAATCTCACATTCCACTTTCCCCCCTTTCTACATAAATATTGAAGAACATCACTATCTCAATTCCACACTAATATTGCTTTGGAGAGAGACATGTCTTTGACGGAAGCCACCTTTTCTTTCTATAATTCTTGATTATTGTTATCGGTAATACCGTTAATTAATACCTGGTAAGAAACAAGAACGGCACAGCTAGCTCAATGGATCACGGGAGGGGGATCTTATCTAACAAACACAAGTGATTCTTTCTAACTTAATTTGGGGGAAACATCTTAAGTCACTGATAATAAGCTTTTGGGCGCCCCAGGATTAGCAAAAATAGCCTAAAGAAAATCAAAGGACGTGTTTACTATACCCACATTACATCTACACTACTATAGGCATGGAGCCGAAGTGTGCAGTTGCAGATGTGGAAGGTGATTTCGGAACGGACGCATGCTTCCCTAGGAGTTATGCTGGTACTCTGGTGACGTATTTCTCAATCGACGACGTAGGTAATTAATGGCAAAATCGACGTGGTTTCTTAGCTTCCAGCCGTGTAACGACTTCTAGCCGTGTAACGACAAGGTTTAATCCGCCGAGCAGCGACTACGATATTGCCTCTCAACAGAGCTTCCGACACTCCTAGCAACTCGGGGATAATCTACTCATGTAAGTTTACTGATTTATCCTGACAAGGTAGCTCCACGTAATAAACAAATAATATCCCCGATCGGTCCCACCACGTAACTTGCTGGCTTTACAGTTTGGGCCGTTCTCTCTACTCCCTAATCTTTCAAAATGGTTGAAAACGACCAAATTATTAACGTAACGACCAGCCTTCTCCAAGAAAGAATTGGGCTGATGTTCAAAATTCCAACTTACGGGGCGAAACCATAGGCGTGCAAGAAAAAATTTCCCACAATTTTAAAGATTGTAACAACATTGTCAATTTTCCTCCTATAATTTATTTCTAGGTACGTGTTCATATGGCTCTTTGGGGTTAATAAGAGCTCTGTGTATTTTATCTACTTTACTAATGTTTTGCGTGTCAGCTATTGTAGGGCAAATGAATTGTCTATGTGTGACCGTCCTGGAGTAAAACCATTTTAGTTTTCGACTTCCCACCTCTTCTTTCAGCGTTTTCTAAACTATTTTGTCTTATATTCTACCCAATTTACTCGTCACTTTGACTAATCTTTAATTATTTGGATCTTGCCTGCTTCCTTTTTATATATTAACGTTATACAACATGCTTCGTTGATGATTCGTTAATCTCTAATGCGTCTCGACGGTGTTGACCAGGTATTCTTAACAAATTATGTGGTTATATTACCAGGTCCTGGTGACCTTCCGTTTTTCATATCTTCAATAAACTGCTCGAGACGTGTCATTATCATCATATAAAAATTCCGTTCCACTCTTTACCAGTAATGTGTCATAATGCCCTTTCTATTGGTTCAAGCTGACTAGTGAGTGTACTCTTTCTTTAACATTAGTTGTCATATAATATATAGTTTGCCAGACCCCTGTTTGATTAGTGGGACATAATCACTCAATCAAAAGACAATTGTGAGGAACAATTGCAAAGCTCGAGAAGGTCGGTGAAGAAGAATACAGAAAATCCATAAATTTGGAAGTGTTAAGAGTGATGAAGGGAAGGATTATTAAGTTAGTACAACGTCTAAGGTCGCTTTGAAACATGAAGTTAAAAGAGGCGGAAATGTTTGAGAAACTGACACATTAGAAACCCTTCAAAAACAAACCGAGAGACAGAACCAAAAGAAAGATGGAAAGCTGGAATTTTGGAATAATTGAAAAAGTGGAAGTACAGTAATAGAGAAACGTTATTATTAACAGAAAGAAGTGTTTGAGACAACCTCATTAGGTAATAGAAGTAACTAATTCTATGTTGAAAATTAATTTCTAAAGTTCTATCTGTGCGGCTATGATTCCAACCGGGATTAGTAGGATTGTGATGATAGTGATTTCCAAAATCAAAACCTTACTTATGTAAAAATGTGAAAATGTGGGGTTACATAATCATATTACTCGTATATTCAGACATTCCAAGTAAAATTTCCAAGTAATAATGCACATACGTGATTTGAAATTACACACCAAACAGCAAACCACAATAATCTGCATCCAGTTCCCAAAAACGCCGCCGTAGTGCTGCCCAAGCAAAACGCAAGGGTTACTAACCGAACAACTTAACGCAGTTCGTCCACAGGGCGCAGTTAGGATGCGGCAAACAAGAAAACACAATAACTACAGCCAATTTGGAGGCATAGAGACTAGAAGCAACAATTCAGAGACGGATTCCCGTGGAAACCAAGGACTGCATAAGGAGCTCTATCGGAGCAGAAGCAAAAATGCCGACGTTATCCTGAAGCGGGGTCGCCTGAACATAAAAGTTGATATTTCCATGTTCTAAATAATTGCATTGTGTCTTACTGAACATACGTTCGAGTTGAAGCAGAATGACTGTGGCAATAAAACAGACGTTCGCCTGGAGAAGTGCTTAACCTGCACGTGGAACTTCAGCTCAGGGAAGATCAGCAGACGCTGGGGGCTACTTTTGAGGACGAATCAGAAAGAAGCTTATGAATGCACGGATTTACCTCATTGTTCTAATGTTTTAAAGTGTAACTAATATCTTGAGATTTACTTATTTTTGGAGCCATGAGCATGTGTAAATTTGCAATTGACAAGGGCCACTTTAATCCAACGAAATACTATCTCGGCACATTTCCCTTTATCAAATATATTCCACGGCCTGCTATCACTTTTACGACTTTTTACTAAATTATAGGGGCTTAGAACTTGTACAAGTAAAAACATATTTCATCTTTCTATAGATGCTGACTCTGAAGCCATAAATAGGGAAATTGAACCTCTTTTTTGTTAAGTTGGGGAAAGTTTCCGGTCACCGGACTTGGTAACTTTCGCCACTTGACAAACATCCCTTGCATCATTTTTTGTGACACCAGCTTTTAGCTTTTGAGCAGTCTGAGAATACTAGAGCTTCGCATTTGTCCCTTACCTGTTTAGGTATTTCAGGTTTATGTAAAAGTAGGTTTGTCAAAGCGACCATAATTTTAATTCGCAAAAATTTAGGCGGCGATTCTTCAGCTAAAAGTAAAGGAGGCGGACAGGAAAAAGGCAAAAAATAATGATGATATTAATCATGAGAGTAAGTAGCAGCAAATTAGGATGGCAAGTGAATAAAAATATAATTACTGGGATAAAAATTATTCAAGCGTGTGTTTAAATTATTCAGTTCATTTGCAAATTGCTTGGGCTCGGGGTTTGCATTTGCATGTAGGCAGCATTACAAACGTAATATGAATACAGCAATTTTTCACGACTATATTTTAAAACAACTTCCCAATTAAATAACTACTATAGTTGTTAACCTATTTAACTGTAGTGTGCGATTTCAATAAAAAATTTGGAAGCTACTTAAACCTGATGTGCCATTATTCCAAAATTAGCATCCAAAGCAAATTTCATTACTGAATTAGTTCAGTAATTGTTCAAAAGGTAAATATTAGAAGCTCTGTTTATTTATACTTCACAGTTTTGCCACTGGTTTCTTTCTCTAGCGTAAAAGTGCACTTGAATAAAAAGCAAACAATTTCTGAGCACTCTCTAGTTCCATTAGTTCAGTCTGTTATATAGCAAAACAATGGAAGCATAGAGCACATTCTACCATCGCCTGTAGTAGTTTTCAACAACAATAGTTTTATTTCAAGATCGCTACTCTCTTGCTATTTTAGTGTTTATTAATCAATATAAAACAGATAACATATATTTTTAAAAGGCAAAAATACAATAATTGCTTTCAAAAGCTAAATGCATCTAGATAAACAATCGTTAATTTATTTTCTCTGTAAGAGTGATGACGTTCGTTACATAATTGGCATATTTAATTCTTATGTGAAAGTGTAGCACACGCAGTAGCAACAGGAAAGATGCGAGAACAAATTAATGTTATTTTAAAGTGCGTCATCTAGTGTATGCCTCCCGGTGATGTAATGGGGAACTTCAACCAGGAAAATGTTCCCCGGGCGATAGAAGGTACTGCGTTCTCAACTCCAAGATTCGGACATACAGTAAAAATCATGCACTAAATTGCAGAACTATGTAATAATAGAAAATGTCAAAAGATATATTTACCTGGACAGCAGCGGAAAACCAAAGGTGCAACAAACAAACCTTAATAATTCTACCTGCTCGTGATGCCATGTCGCGTGATTATCACAAGCCTTCAAATGTATTCGCCTGCAGAGCTTTACGATAGCACTAAACTGACAAGGGGGATTGATCCCAAACCTTATTGTTCAACTGCAAATATGCTTATAAGACACTAACGATTGGCTGGAATTTACGCATGCAAGCTGAGCTTAGTGCATACAACATATACACAACTTGCGGTAGATCAGAGACCCAACAATAAATTAATAAAATATATTAAACTTAGCTTGATATAGCGCATCTACGGCCGTATTGTGGGAAAAATGCTATTGAGCACCGGTGCTAAAGAAATATTCTGACCAGGAGCATCGGCACGGCGAAAAGTTTGCCTGGAACTGAACGTCGAAAATGAAAGCCGTTGTTGGTGGTCGGGCTTTAATAAACATAAAATGGCCAGATGCAGGAACGGCGACGAGCAAATTAACGACTCTGTTGTTTTCTCTTTCCCTGGGCGAAAATGTTGACAATTATTAAAATCAGTATATCAAGTAGACTTTTATCATCCCACATGGGTGGACGAACTCTAATTAAAATGATTTTTTCTACTCATGACATTGAAATCAGTCATTTTGACATTGATTCCGGTGGTTGAAGTTACATTTCAACCACTAGAGATTGAAATGCTCGGACTACCGGATTTCAAACTGTTTGACATTCAATTGATGACAAGAGAAATGTCACTTTATGTTTAATTTTTTCTAAAGTGCATTAATTTACTAAAATGAGTGAAAATTCGTAGAAAAAATAGTATATGTAACTCGTGGCTGATAAAATTTCAACGTCTCGAGTTACTTTTTTCAACTCGCTTCGCTCGTTGAAAAAAACCACTCTCAACGTTGAAATTTTATTTCAACCACTTGTCCCATAATATACTATTTGAATTTGTAAAATGCAATTGTTAATGAAAAATTTTGAAAAGAAGATGTATTTAATGTATTCAATCGCCCCTAGTTCGCATAATGGTGAAAAATTGTGCAAACTTATTCATAATATATCTAAACATATTTTAATTTTTGTAGCCCACTACATAGGTGGCCCTATTCTACCTTAAAAATTATTTTTATAAATACAGAAGAAAATGTTATAAGATTTTAAATAAAAGAAACAACCTTTGATAGATTAATTAACTGTTAAAGAGCGTTGAGAATGATGTACAAAAGAGGTAAAAACGTCTTAATGTTTCAAATAATACTGAAACAGTAAAAGTAAATATCTAGTAATGCGGATTACATTAATTCGGAAAGAAAAAAGTACTGTCGGTAGGATTCAAATGTGTGCTAGCAGAAGCCTCGCCAGGGGCAATCCGATTGCCAGCAAACTCTTTACCCACACGACTAAATCCTACCACCTGACCTACTTGCTTATTATTGCATTATAAAGAACACGTTGACTACACAGCGCTGATGACGGACGAACTGCTCCCGATCGATGACGATGAAAACTTGAGGCGCGTTGTACTATTATCAGCCATTTTGACATATTAAAATGCTATTGTTACTAGATTGCAAGAATATAATTCCTTACCGAGTATATCACTTAGTAACGCTAAGAATCTTACTTGTGATGCAATTGTGTTATGTAACCCTTCATATCTTTGCAAGTATAGATTGAATATTGCATAGACATTTCATACAAGTACACACAAAACAGAAGTGTTTATCAAGTAGTCCCAAATCAGAAGTGTTGATAAGCGAATTGAATTATAGTATTGTGAACAAAAATTTAAACTGTTACAACGATTGACTGCTGGAATCGTGAACAGTCATGTAAACAGTCACAGCAGTGGGGCATGATCTTTAAGCGGTATTATATACGAACAATATTACTGTGCAACATTGACAAATAGGAGAGCATTTTTATAAAATATCTGCAGAGATATCGTAATTTTTACCTCTTTGTCCATAACTTTATGCGTCGAAATGAAGGACGTCGATATACAAGTACAGCGAGCTAATATATAGGACGTTGATATACGGGGCGTCGGTGGGACGATACAAGGGTTTCTCTAAATACCCGATAGAAAATTGATATGATATTCTGCGTCACTGATATGAAACGGGATTCGGAAATTTCAGATAGGTAGGCTGGATATATCCGATAGACGTGAAAATATACTAAAATTGGCACAATAATAGCTTTCCAAGCAGCTAAATTCACTGAACACAAACGCCCATATACGCACAAAGTCTATCCTCGATGATCGCTGGAGAACTGATGATCAACTCCCCGTTCGAATTTATCAAGACAGGTTTAGCGACAATCTCGCACCTTCGTGCATTGAACAGTGGGGAGGTTAATTTATAATCTGAATTACTTTAACCATATTCCAGAGTTGTTCAGTGTCTCATACTAAAAAGATATTAGATTTCCGCTGTACATTCTTTAATCGATAATCCCTTACGTACATTAACCATGATAACATGTACTATGAACAACAAAATACAAATACATTCAACATGACAAATAAAAGTTAAATGGCTAATAAGTTCTGCTTATGATTTTTATCTCTTGCTGTCTCCGTCGCTTAGTTAACAGAAAGTTGCAAGTATGAAATACTCTAAGACAAGCTCTCTGGTTACGTTTGAATTTCATACTCGTCAAGTAACTGGTTTACCACACTGTGGTGACTGTGGTAGCTTTTGATGAGAATTTGGTAAATAAAACAGAGAGCATACAATTCTATCTTAATGCAAAGCATATTCTATGTTAGTCATTTATTAAACTGTGACATACGTTGCCCGTTTCAATGAAAACGATGGGTAATGGTACATTCACAAATCAATTGAATAACTATGAATATTTTAACACTGCTGCTGCACTTTTTCTGCAATAAGTTGTTTATGGGCCATGCATTGTTATACAAAGCATTCCTTACCAGCTAGTCATTTACTTTGCATATTAAGATAGATTGGTTGCATCTCTGATATACTGCCAAACTGCCCATCTGACCTCCTTTCTTCTTATACATATAAGGTATTTACAGTAGTATTCTTTCAGTATTTTCAATTAACATTCGCTTGAAACAAACTGAATTTACTTCCAAATGAGCGCGTCTAGATGTATACAACACCTACTACTGTCTATCTGAAAAAAATATTAGTTTTTGTTCTATAGACTAAAAGCACCTGCTGTATGAGTGTTCTATGCATCTGTTAATATGGCAGATGATACCAATTACCTTGACACGAGCTAATGGCTTACTATATACATATTTAATGAACTTAAAAATTAACTAAGTATTCGCCAAATACCCTTTTCCATTAATACTCGAATTCTCTAATGCTGTAGCCACTTATCATATTGATGAAAATATTGGCTCTTCGAATTCGTACCGTAGGGTGAAATTGCAAGAAACAAAAGTTTTTGTATAGAAACAATACGATGTCCCTACTTTATGTTACAGTTCCAAAGGTATCAATTATTATGAACATTAGCAATGTACGACAGGTTCAAGAATCGAAGAATAAGATAAATTCAAAGTACCTACAGCCAACTTTGATCAAATGATGTCTAAAATTAACGATTGTCCTGTAAGACAAATGTATAAAAGATAAGTCTGAGAATGGAAAATTGAAACTCTTATTGCTTTTATTTGATTAGGGTTTTTTCTATCATTCGTATTTTCCTTCTAGGCTACAACCTGCTTCTTTCAATGTTTTCCTCAGTCAATTGCTACACGATGAATTTTTGTACACAAAATAATAAAAATGTAATAATTTGTTATTGCTTTACAGCACGGCGGTTCAGGAATTGTCTTGTGGCGTAGCAAATTTTTTCCAGCTAGTGCCTGAGCAGGATTAGGGGAGGGGGGGGTCTGCAAGCGCCTCTGGTTCGAGGCGGCTCAAACCAGAAGATCTACAGGTGTCGGTGTAAATTCCAAAACCACTTAGCTGTTACATGGGGACGATAAATAAAAGAAAATTCCAGAAATTGAAATAACCTGAATGTTTATTTATAGTATGTACAAGTACAACTCTGCATGACGCTTAAAGGGGGCAACACGAATCTGCAATATTCTGTAGATCTTAAACTAGTCGTAGGGTTATTCGTTTAACTTAGTTTTAAGTATAAAGTGTAGTAACGTGGTGGTACTGTAGTGAAACACAAACTACAATTTTTACTCGCAATTCTCTCGAGCACACGCAACTCAACTACGAGTATATGGTGATAAAAGTACTGCGATATCGGAGATTCAGCACGTAGCTTAAAGGTATAATTTATTATAACAGGAAACTTCGCGGGTGGTACCATGCCCCCAGGGTCTATTGCACACTTTAATAGGTGTGTTTAATTTTTATTAATAATTGTTTGGGCACCAGTAGTTCTCGGCATAAGTATTAATTTTAAACGTTGATGAACGTGGTAACTCCTGAGTTGAACGCAACTAAAAACGCTAACCGAGTAGCCAATCTAGTAAATAATACATTTGAAGAGAACTAAACTAATTATCATAACCAAACTCTCAAAGTGAGTACATCGTGGGTAAATCAGATTTCTCTGTACTATCGTAGAACGTTTAAAATTTCATAGAAACAGCACTAATGATATTTTCAGTTTAAGAACGCACATAACTGAAAACACGCCAGCTGTATACGCTGAAGATACCTGGTGATGTGTAGCAGAGCAGCGTCGCCAGAGAAGCTATGCAGGGTTGCAGGCTTGGGGATGCTACTGATATTGCGTCCAAGAAGCTGTTAGAGTAACGAAAAGGCTCAGAACTGTGTAGGAGTAGATCCTCCAGGTCCTGCAGAAAGCGACATCAGAGTCCAACGCGGAACATTTGCAGGGTATGGCACTGAGTCACAAGGGGGTACGAGAAAAAAGACCTAAAATAACACAATATCGAAATCAATGTTTATAATGGAACCACAGGAACGTACCAAAGTTGGAGGGTGGCCACACGTAGGTGATTCTGCAGAAATAATTTCCTATCTTAGTTTAACCAGATTTATTCCAGCAAACTCACACAGAATTTCATAAGGGTGAACGACTACGTTCATCATAATTCTGGAATTATAATCTGCATGAAGCAAAATTCCAGAAAACTCAGGCACAGCACCCAGAAACAACCTCACCAAATCAGTGTCATCAAATGGCTGCCGGAAATCATACTGACAATCTATTTTGAAAACCTAGTAGAATGCCCTAAAGCTGAATGATTTCCAAAAATTTCCCAAAAATGAAAAATGGGAGTATGTAACCAAAGATGCAATCAGGAATTGCGGGTCACTCGCGACTTTTCTTGAACTTGTAGTCTAATTATACCCAAATGAAAAATAATACGTAACAGTCTGTCTAAGTTGTCATAGCATATTCTTCGTGGTGAACACTTCTTCTCTTTGGTGAGTTATCTAATGCAAATTCTTTCTACACCCATTTTGTTTTTGTTGTTGCCCCGCTTGTGTTTTGGTTTATACATACACTCAGTTAGTTATATTTTACGTCCTCATATTTTCAGGTCTCTCAACAAGCTGTTTCCTGATATTTCCCTTAAATCTGAAGGAACCTCTTTTTTCTAGATGTATCCGGTCTTATCTTTGACGTCTTCGTAACTTAAAATTTATCTAAATATCGCCATGTAGATGCTGCGTTTGTCTTCTATGCGTCCGCTTTGTCGTATTATATCATTGAGACATCTCTCTATTTTGTTTGCTTCAACTGCTTGTTTCCTGTTTATTTATAGGGAATTTCCTGCTAAACTACTTTCCGTCTACTTCGTTGCATCGCAGACTACCTACTGATGTAGTTATGCACTTAACTTTTTATAGAGATATAATCATATTTAGTGTGTTCCAATTGTGTTGAATATGTGTAATATAAATTTTAAAGAAGTCTTCATTAATAGCGAGGACAACAGCATCATCAACGTAGCAAAGAATTCTATATTCATTCCCTCTCTGCTTAAAATTTTCATCTAGAACTACATATGCTGTATGATAATGGTCTCAATGAGTAATCACGAAAAAGTCACCTTGCGAGCTTTCTTCAGATCTTCACGTTTCAGGGTCCCTAGATGACGAAAAACAGGTTTTCTCAATTCCGTCTGTCTGTCTGTTGGCGGTATAATTCAAAAACTATTTTTCGGAGGACGATCATATTTTGCATACACATTATAATATATACCTACCTGGAATAAAACCGATAAAATTTCAGATACATATATGTAGAGCGAGTACGTTAAAAAAATTATTTTTTTTTATTTTTGCGTTAATCTTGAAATTGAAAAAAGTAGTAATTTTCACATAGGTCAGGCTTTACACTTCGAAAATAGGACTCAACGGATACAGTATAATGTCACAAAAGAGTCGAAACGTTTCAAAAATAAGACCGTTTCCTTAAATAGAGGCGCGCGCAGCAATCATTTCAAGTAGCCTCGATGGCGTAGTTTGACTTGTGGATGCAGTTACGATTTCTACACAGCTACGGTTACGATCGCTATGCAGATGGGTTCAAACCCCAGCTGGATACATTTGTTTTTATTTTAAAATGAATTTAATTTATTAGATACGTAATAGTATTTTACGATACAAGTAACGTTATCAAGCTTTTTACATTACGAGAGAATAGTTTGAATAAACGAGCGACGTTAGGAGCGAGTTCTTTAAAATTCTCGAGTAATGTAGAAAGCAGATAACGTTACGTATATCGTAACACGGTTTATTTTATCCTAAAATACTAATCTTATTAAAAAATAGGAAAAGTGGTTATTAATGACACTTACAACAGCGAGTGGTGGTATCACTAGTTAGAGAAAAACTCAATACTGTATTGTTGGTAGCACTGTCAGGTTATGGTAAATTTGAGATTTTTAGGTTACTTTTTGCGTCAGTTTGTGTCAAATAGCAAACAAAACCTAACCTACTAATATAGAATTTGACATAGACTGACAATACACTTCAGTGCTGTCAACATGTGATTAAATGCTAATAAAGTATCGTTATGTTATTTTTCTTAACAACACTAGTGCTGTTAATAAATGCATCTTAACGCAACTTGTTGCTAAGAAGTTATTGTCATAATAACATAATAGGATACAATAAAGATATTTTTACATTTAACTTAATTTGACTTTTAAAACTATTTAGTGTGACAATGGAAGTTCTGGGTACAGCCGTTTACAGATTTTTTAAATTTCGTTGTTGGCATGTATGAATTTACTTAGCTTTGATGGCAATTTAGGTTTAATTAACGTATATATTGTTAATTGTTTTTATGAGGTTTTGAAATAAGTGTACGACGCTTTAAACTTGAATTCGATCTAACGCTTTCTGTGGGTGGACGATTCTGTCTCAGTAGGAAAACTGCATTCCTACCTATATAACCTTCCAGACCTAAAACCTTACCTTTTGTCTACAAGTGCATTGAGTTGAAGAGGAATAGTCGCTCTATTCTCTAATGGTTTGGTACTGTATGGCAACTTATAATTTTGTTTATTCGAGTTGTAATTTTTTTGTGAGAAGTTGGCCTCCACATTTGATCAATTTCTTGAGTATTCTATTCAGCCCTGGCGTTTGATACCAGATAAGTAGAGTTTCCGTACGTTTTTTTTTTCTTTTTCAAACAGCCGATCTCTAGTCTCTGGCATAAATTAGATTTTTAAGTGTATTGCTCTTCATTTCCTTAGCTTTTTTGTTGTTAGGTTAGGTTAAAAACTGTCTTTTTATGCATCCGAAGAGAGGTCTCGCACTTCTTGGCGGGGACTCAAGTTAGCGTGGGCGTTAGCGACAATGGTCAGGCAGTTACATTCAAGCAAGCTTTGACGGCCTTTCGAGGCAGCCATTTTCAAGGCGCAGCCTATTACTGTAAAACTTCGTTTCCGGTCTCGTTGTCATGCAGTGAAATTTTATTTTGACCCCGAGTCGGATATAGCCACCAATGGTTGCGCAACCATCATGTGTAGTAAGGCCTACGCCGACTTAAAAAACATATGCTTTATCGATGCTTTGAAGTAGTACATGTGGAGCTAAGTTGCTTATGTTTTATTAGTAAATAACTAGCAACCAGTGAGACAAATGTCTCATTTAATAACTTTTTTCTCTATCTCTTACGGTTTGGCTGCTGAAGCAGCGTCCCTGACGGACGGAAATCACGTGATTTATCGAAAACCGGAAGTGTCATGTGACTGAAATTCGGTTCCTGAACTGACATGACCATTCCAAACATATAACTTTCATAACTTTTTTCTCTATCTCTTACGGTTTGGCTGCTGAAACAGCGTTCAGGACGGACGGAAATCACGTGATTTATCGAAAACCGGAAGTGTCACGTAACTAAAATTCGGTTCTTGACCTGACATGACCATTCCAAACATATAACTTTCATAACTTTTTTCTCTATCTCTTACGGTTTGGCTGCTGAAACAGCGTCCCGCACACACAAAACAGCGTCCCAGACAAGCCTATTATATATATGGATGCATGGTATGAAGTACCTCAATCTTACATGTGTTTTATAAGTTAAGCAATGCATGTTGCAAAGTATCTAAGGGTTGCATGCTTAGGAGGGATTTAAGCTTTAATTGGATTCCCGTTAAGAGCTCGCTAATTCCTTAAGCACACAGTATAGTACTATTGTATGTTTTGATTGAATTGTACCATGGGCGAACACTTGCGACGTGGAATAAGGAGCAGGAACCACTGAATATTTTGGTTAGAACTATTTTGCAAGTCTTGCCTTCGGTTGCGGCTGATTAAATGTATTTCAAGTTCTTCTCCTTCTTCTTCAGCGTTATGCAGGCGTTCTCTGTTTTCCAGTGACAGCAGTCCTCCTTTGGTGGGGCTTCGACTGAGCGTGATTTCACCTATTTGTCTAGCGTCTAGGTGGTCTTTCAAGTTTCATCTTTCCTACTGGCTTCTGTTCTTTGCTATCTTCAGTTTTCTTCCATTTGGCATTCTTTTGATGTGGACTTCCCATTTTACGCCCCATTTTAAAAAATGTTGCTATGTGTTGTAGGTATACTGCACTTGCTGCGCATTTCTTTATTAGGCACTCTATCTGGTAATGCTCCGTTATGATTTTTCCACCTCACTGGTGCGGACTAGTTGTTTTGTCTTGCTAATTTCTGCTCTTGTTTCAGCTACGTAAGTAGTAACAGGTGTAACAACAATTTTGTATAATCTCTGTCTACATCCCGAAAGTATCCATATATTCGTACTCATTTGCCTTTGGCAAGGTTTCATTCGCTGTATATTTCTACTTCGAAACCGAAGGTCATAACTTATTCCATAATACTACCTTTCCAATGGCGTTTTCTCTGCATAATTTCTCCCGTGCATGTTTGCCACTTACTTTGGTGTTCTTGACGTTCAGGCTTATTTCGTACTGACCGTTGTTACTTGATTTAGTAGTCCTTGTCAACCTTCCGCACTATCAGATGAAAACACCTTGTCTGTCATCAGCATATTTAATAGAGAAAATTATGATGCAAAGCAGTGTAAAGTAAGAACGCCATTTGACTCAACAATGCATATTCACCATTAAACGAACTAGTTCGTTACCATTTCGCAAAGCGACAGTTTTAAAACCGACATATTACAGCAACCGTATTAAGCAAAATGCCAGAGGCTGGAAATCCATTCGAACTTAACATTGTACAGTTGCAGCGTGGAAAACCAAAGCAAAACCGCGACATCCTCAGGCAAGCTCCTGGCGTGACACCCCAACAAGCAACCGTCAATGAGTACGTATTTCAGTGGAAATCACGTAGCATTTCAGCGACGTGAATTCTCTACTTCATGGGTGCTGTATTTACGTCAACCCATGCGAAGTTTAATCTATTAGCTCGCAGTGTTCTATTACAGGGGAAACCGACAATCATCCGACAATGGTCCGAATTTGGGGCAATTCGAAAACCTGTCAGGGTATAGAAAACGAGTGTTGTAAGAGTCACTTCCATTGCTAATTAAGTACGAAACAGGGCGGCAATAATTCTGAATACTAAACTAAGTGAGGCGCCTAGAGCAGCGTTTATTGGAAATAAATTAATGTGATCATCCAGGCCGACTGTGGACCGAGTACGCTACAATAACATGCTAATTACAGGCAGCACCTTCGCTATCGAAAAGCGCAGCCACGCGCCCTTTTCCAAGCTTTATTGCACCTTGGCGTGACGAAATCTTACGTTCGACGCCCGCTTCCCGGTAGAAACAAAGGCGTCGTTTCCGTTTCGCGTATATTAAGATGTGTGCACAATATATTATATAAGTTTACACAATCTCGAGAGTGTCTGGAAGTAGCACATTATCAGGAAAGTTCCGACTTTTTGCGATTATTAAACTGCCTTTGTGCTAGCGTGTTTGTTACCCGGCCGATAAAAACTTTTTTATTATTGATCAGAGGAAAATTCGCCGATTACTTTCTCAAAGTTTGATCATGGCCGTACTAATTTGTTTCCTTAAGTTAGAATGGTCATCCAACATAATGACTTCTGGTGTCGACAGCTTCTGCAGGATCTTGCAAACTTGCCAACTACGCACATATAGCGGCGACGTAGCTCACGAATTAGTAGAAACTCTAGCAATTGTTGAGGTAACGTCACGATTGGAAACACTTCAGAGAGAATTTTCGGAATAGTATAATTCGGTAAAAAATAAATGAACTTGATAAAGTAGCAATTTATGAGTAGAAAGCTCAAGAACATTCAATTAGATTATTTAGAAATTAGCCAGCTGCACATTTTTTTTTACATGACCTAAGTAAGCAATCTCTTTCCTTAAAAATTCAGATATATAGGGATTTAATTTTAAATTAACGTCTCGTAGTCTTTGTAAGACTTTCGTAAGATTTTGATTATGAGTAATTAAATTATTTTCAAAAACAATTAAATCGTCTAGATAAGTAAAACAACTTTCATAATTTAGACCTGCCATAGCAATTGTTATAGCACGTGAAAATGCCGGAGGACTAATATTTAACCCTTGGGGCAATCTAGTCATTTGATACTGTCCTCTATCTGTTGTAGAACTTGTATAATTTCTACTTTCCTTATCAAGCTCAATTTGATAATAACCTTGAGATAAATCTAAATGAGAAAAATAAACTGCTTCCGATAATGAATCTAAAATTTCAGTTATGCATGGTAGCGGAAATTTGTCATCTACTACTTGCTTATTTAATAGTCTATAATCTATAACAACGCGCCATTTTTTATCGCCGTTTTGATCTTTCTTTTTTGGTACTATTAATAGTGGCGCTGACCATTCCGATCTAGTTTCTTCAATTATACCGTTTTTTAACGTTGAATCAATTTGTCTATGCATTTCTTGTTTTTGTGCTTGTGGCAACCTATATGGTTTGACGTATGCAGGGTTTGCGTCGTCACGTATGCGAATTTTTTGTTTATAAATATTTGTTACTGTTAAGGGTCTCTCTCAACATGAAAGACATCAACATATTTTGCATATATTTTTAAAATTGAATATTTCTCTTCTTCATTTAAAGACTTACTTTTTTTAAATTTAATAATTTTGTAACTCTTTCAACAGACGATATTTGAGAAGTGCTCAAAATTGCACATATTGTACTCGCTTAGTTTGGTTACTTGTGGTTCAAATCGTTCTACTTTTATTTCCCTATCGTTAACATTTAAAATTCTTACTGGTATCAAATTACGATGTGGCCTAACAATAGCACTTGCTACGTAAACACATTTTCCTATCTCTTCATTTAAATTCGTCCAAATATATTTTATAACTTCACATCGGGCGTTATATATTTATTGAAAAATCATATTTTGTTTCCATTGGTAGTGTTACATTAAAATTTTGTATTCAATTTTTCTAAATTTATTTGTACTCTATATTTTTGTAAAAAATCTGAACCAATCACTCCATGTATGCCGTTCTGAAATTTATCAACTACTAAAAAGTTGTGGTATACTTCTACATTTTCTATTTTAATAAAATCTTTGCTGATCCTACTGTATAAACTGAACCTGAAATTCCACTAACTTGAACTCTTGTCGACGGGTCGATTACTTCATTTGTTGCTAAATAATTTTGAAAAATAAAGCTGACCGATGCGCCCGTGTCGATTAAAAGTAACATATCTTGAAAATTATATATAAAACGAATAAAATTTAAACCATCTACATTCAATATTGCTGGAGGGGCTTCGAAAAATTTTTGATGAATTTACATTATTTGTCAGTGCTTGTGTTTCGCTCGTACCTGCACTAGGTTGACCTACTTGGCTTGGGTGGATTACGTTTACGTTAGCATTATTGCTGAAATTACGTTTTTGATTAAAATTTTCTCTATTTCTTCCTCGAAAATTGTTAAACCTATTCTCGTTTCTTGTATATGAATTAATATCATAATTTCTGCCTTTATTTTGGTAACTAAACCTTCCACGTGAATTTCCAACATAGTTATTTTGGTACCTACGGTTATTTTCTCTGATACTCATATGAAGAACTTTTGGACCATTTGCCTGCACGTAAATTTGTTCATCCTGAGCTGCTCGAATAGCGACACTTAATTTTGAATAATTTCTATCTTCTATTATAGTTTTTATTTCGTCGTTTCGCAATCCGTTCGTAAAAGCGTTGATAGCAATTTTTTCGTTCGCGCTATGTATAATTGCAAAATTTTTTGGTTCATCTTGCGTTTGGGCTATCGTTAATTCAACAAATAATTCTTTGATTGATTTTCCAAATTGCTCTATAGATTTTCCTAACTGTTTGGAATTGTGTAGTTTTACAGAAATCGCAACAGCTGATTTTCGTGCAAGAAAATGTTCACGTAAATACTGCAGTAGTTAGTGTTTTGATAGAGTCATAATTTTGACTTAAGCGAATTTTCGCATTTTGTGATAACCTATTTTTTAATACATATAAAATTAACAAGTTTTTGCTATTATCATTAGCAAGCATGTCATGATGTAACTCAATCGCGTCAATTAATTGTTTCGTCGTACTTTCGGTATTATCCATTACCGGCAACAAAGTTGCTCCCGTCTTCAGATCAAATTTCTCAGACATGTTTTCAGTGTCAAGGTCAGAAGAACTGCCTGAACTTGATTTTATTTTTATTTCGTCTGAATTGTAATTTTCTAACCTAGTTTGTAAAATATTCCTACAATCTAAAATTAGCTTGTTTATATCTGCAACATAATTTTTTGTAACGCTACAATTTCATTTGAATTACTTCCTGTATTAAATTTTTGCCTAACCTTTTCAAGTTTAGTTGCAAAACTATCTAACTTCTTAATATTACGAGTCATATGTTCCCTATTTGATATCAACAGACAGGAGGATGTTTCATTCTATATAATTACTTTCTAATTCAACTTATAAACTGTATTTACCCACTGCTTTACTTATACTTATTACTTAAATTTTACAGAAAATCGTACGACACTCATTAATGACCAATAGAAAAATTAGTTCACGAGCCGTAACCCAGACAACAACAAAATTTCTTGGAAATTTTTTGTAGGTAGACATTGCTTCTTTTTAGGGTTTGTGTCGTTACGATTTTCTTACCGAATCTGCATTCGAGCATTAATTCATATCCGGAAATTATTTATCGTGCATTCCAACAACGTCCTAATTTGCCCTCGCATCCCGCTCGGGCAAATTAATACGACGTTGTTGGAACGCACTCAAAAAATTTCCGGAAAGAATTAATGCTCTTGTGAGATTATAATATGTGATAATTTCACTCACACGCATTCACTTCTTTCCACGTGGCTACTTCGGGGTTACTTGGCATTATTTCCTTTATTTATATATGGGCGTATTTTATTTCTTCTTAAACTTGTTCCATACTCTTTGAAAGATTATTCCGGATTTTCTTCGTTAGTCTTTTCTTATAGATTGACCAGCAGTGTGCTACAATCAACAAAATTGCGGCTACAAAAGCAATTATACCCAAAATTTCTGATACAGAGAAGGATTCGAGGCTTGAACTATTTCCATTTCCTGCTTGTGCAATGATGACTTCTTCCTTGGATTCGGTACTTCCCATTATTGCTTCTTGAGTTTGGGCACGTCTTCAAGGCGTAGCAACTGGAGGGTACAATTTTTCTCTATTTTTCTATGTAGGCGTGTGTTGTGATTATAGGCGCTGGCAGGTTCGCCATGTGCTGTGATCGCAATCACTTTAGATTCGATTTCATTAAATCGAGATTACAACCAAAACCATAGTTGAATTTTAGACATTTAATGTATAATATAGATGTTACATGTTCGAAGTACAAAGTTAATCTATTCTTAAATAACTAATGCATTCACACAATCGATATACATTTCACAATCATTACCAGTTATCACATCCTCACATTCCCCGGAAACGCAGCCTTTCAAACAACTCATTGCGCAACCTATTACTAAGCAATTATAATATTAACTAGCAGTCCAGTGAGACAAATGTCTCATTTAAAAAAACAAAAAAGACCGTTTTTCAAATAGAACGCGTATTAAATAAAAAGTGTACCCAGACCTGGAAGGTGTCAAAGTGGTTGCCTAACCGATCGACGTTTGAAGGCGCAGAGGGCATCGGAACATTCTGGAAGCTGTCAAAGTGGTTGCCTAACCGATCGACGTTTTAAGGCGCAGAGGGTCGCAGCTCTGTTTGGCTGCTGAAACAGTTTTTATTTAATACGCGTTCTATTTGAAAAACGGCCTTTTTTATGATTTCTCGAAAACCGGAAGTGTCACGTGACTGAAATTTGGTTCCTGACCTGACATGACCATTCCAAACATATAACTTTCATAACTTTTTTCTCTATCTCTTACGGTTTGGCTGCTGAAACGGCGTCCCAGACAGACAAAACTGCCTCCCAGACATACACGTCTATTAGATAAAGGATATTCTATATACAGTGTGATTAATAATATTTATGCTAGTCACACTACTAGATGTGTGTCTTCGTGATGTGTAGTTAATTTGGTGCCCAACTGTGAATGGTATAAATCTCTAATGTTGTTTCTATATTTAAATTTAGTATTTAAAAATGGCGTGCCGATAATACAGATCTCCATTTTACCTATTCTAAATTAGACGCACCGCCCGTTAAACCTCACTTCAGTGAAACATATTACTGTATTTTAGTAATAGTTTACCAGTAAATGATAGATTTGTTTAGCTTCCTATGAATTTCAACCTGCTTTGCTTTTCTAACAAGGTTTTCCACCTTTATGTAAGTTCCTCTTCGTTCACCTGCGTTCTTAGAGGGAGCTGTAGGTGGTGGGTGGCAATGCTTGCACAGCTGGAACGCGGTTGTATGGTTGTTTTCGTTGAAGCGGCATTTCCTTTAGGCTCAGTCCGATAACCCCCTTGTTTATAAAACTCTTTTACGCCGGCAAACTCGCAGACCAAGGACTAGAAACAGGATCCTAGCTGCTTTTGTATGGTATCCTCGAGATTCTACCTTTCAAGGTGCCCCATGGATATTTCCGTGCTTAGGGACTGCCTTTGGGCGACCACTGTGTATCAAAAAAATTATATTTTCTAATTTTGTGTACTGTTTTTGACTTTTATTTAATTGCGGCGCTTCTGCCGGGATTGTATTCACCTAACAAAAGGTTAAATTATCAACTGATATCCAATTATTAATCCAGTTTTATTTGTTCAATTATGCAATGTCTTGATTAAATTAGCTTATTTTATTATTGTTTCAAAATAAAATCGATTGAAACTACAGCTTCTGGTTGCGATTTATTTTTAGTCAGATATATTTTAATAAGTCATAATAGATAAGGGCGGACGGCAAATGTTAAATTAATTTCCACAGCCAACGGAAGTCTACAGTTAACCAAGTCTCATTCCGAAACTTCGTAACGAGCTCATGTACGACACCGAAGCCGAAATTCAGAAATGTTTTATTGCAAGGAAGCCAGCTGAAACTACCGCGAGTGTGAGTCTCCGCATTTCAGCGTGCATGTTCTAATGCCACTTAAAAATGCAATTAATTATCAAACTTCGCCGACCTACGTATCTATTCGAGCTAACAGCATCTACCGCAGAACACGATCCGCTATTAGAATTGTCTATATTTTACCATTCCTAGCACGTCCAGATATAAATTATCGCGCGCAATATCACACGCAAAAACATTGATCAATTGCGCGGCACAATAGCGCCCTGTTCCAGTGCTCGATAATTTATTCCGCCGTCTATTTAATTGCGCAAAATTCGGAGTTGTCACCAAATACGGCCAACGAGCCGGCCAACGAAGTTTAAGGAAGCGAGCCCAGGATCGGTCATGATTGTTCCGCCTTGGCCACTTCATTAGATGGGGTCGTAATTCTTTCATTTATTCGCCCTCCTTCAGGACTAATTAGCAGCCGGAATGAGTCGCTTCTTAAAAGTTTGCTTCATGCCGGATAAGTTGATAGGGCATGCTTGGTTTGTCCTCAGCTCAACTACAGCAAATGATACAACGGGCACAATTAGTTAAATGAAATTGTCGGAGCACTTTGCATGCCGGAAGCGTCCACATCTTCGCAACGTTTGTGTAATTAAGGTCATAGTTAGTTTGGCTTCTCTAAGAGATTTTAATATATGCGAAGGGACACATGGCGTCGTTTTAATTATTTTTCTATGGCTATCTAGCAGCTTTATTCCTATGCAGACCATATTTGCATAAGAGTAAGCCACATTATTTTGGTGTGACCGTAACGTTTTGTTATTAGTTTCATTATCCAATACGTAAACCACGAAAGATATGTAATAATCAAAATGAATAAATGTGTGATGTGCAATATTTATGCGGACATGGATACCCATATAACGTGTGATAACTGTAAAAAATTGGTAAATCTATCATGCAGCAAATTAACCCGATATGAAGTAGCTCTTATACGTGGTAAAGCGAGAGTATTAAAATTCGTATGTGCAAAATGTGACACCAAGAATAATGAAATAAAATCCCTGAAATCGATGGTTGAAAAGTTATAGAGAGATATGGACGAACTAAAAACTAATATAAACCAAAATAATGAACAAACACAAGATATGCAAGTGGATAATGTAATATCAGAATTGCAAGAGAGAGATTGGCGAGCAAAATATGTAATTGTTTATAGTTTAAACGAGTTAAAATCTCAAGACAAGGACGTACGTATATCTGAAGATTTGAAACGTGTAACTGAAGTATTAGGACCAATAATGGATATCAGTACTATGAATCTTAAGGTAGTCAGATTAGAACCATCGAATGCATCAAAAATATGACCATTGAGAGTGATGTTTAAAAACAAAAACGATGCTTTACAAATTCTACGACATAAAAATAAAATTAGAAAATTTAAAGTAGCCTGCGATCGAACAAAGCTCCAGCAAAGAATTTTAAATAAAGTCCAGTCTGAATGTGAACAAATGAAAAATAAAGACGAAAAATCAAAATTAAATATATACATGGCGTTCCCACGATAAGAACCGATCAGTGACTTAGAAATAACAAAGAATGCAGTTGGTGATAGTATTATAAACAAAAACAGTATTGTACTTATTTATGTTAACATTGAAAGTCTGCTATCTAATATAGATCTGCTGAAGCAATATATTTTCACTAGTAAACTTGATTTAATTTACCTTAGTGAAGTAAGAATAACGGAAGATATCGATGAATCAGAAATAAATATCGATGGCTAAAATAAATATTTATGTTTTTCGGACAGTAGGCGCACAGGAGGTGTACTAATATACGTTAAAACAGCATAAAGGCCCGTATTGAAAAATTGAATAGTTGCACTGCAGTGTATTGGTCAATAATCATAAAGGTAGAGCTTATGTGTGGCGTATGGTACATAGGTTCAAGTTACCGCTCTCCAAACTCAACTTGTGGAGATTATTTAAATGTATTAGAAGAATGGTGCGAAACTTATAAGAATAAAAAATATCTATTATTTGCTGATAATAATATCAACTATCTTGATGACTCATTCTATACACGTAAATGTAAAACAGTCATACATGCATATGGTTATGATCAAATTGTAAGGAAGCCTACGAGAATAACGAATATTAGTAAGACGTTAATAGATCATGTAATTGTAAATATCATACAAGCTACAGTACTCCATACATCAAGAATTAGCGATTACGCAATTATTCAACTAAATATACCAGCATCGTGGAAGGAAACAAGTAAACAATATTGCCACCCCTACATGAATTTGAGCATTGAGAAAATCAATGAAATAAACATGAAACTATTAAATGTGGACTGGCCTATTACATCAACAAATGTGAATGACATTTTTGACGGAATAAGTGACTTCTTTAATAATAATGTAAATAAAACGGCACCTGTAAAAATTAAACAGTGAAAATCCTTCAGTTCCATGGTTTGACGAAGAAGTTTTAAGAGCGATTAAATTGAGAGACATTACATTAAATTTAAAAATTGGGATATACGTATACAGTAGAAATCAAAATTGGAATAAATATAAATTACTTCGCAACAAAGCCGTAAACTTATTAAAAACTAAAAGAAAGGTATATTTTTCTAACAAAATTGATAGGTTTAGATCAAATTCTAAAAAGATGTGGAAATCCTTAAAAGAGCCTATTAAACCGAAGTGTGGTAACAATATAAACAATGATATAGTTGTCTCATACAAAGACGGTGACAAAGTAATACAATCTGACTATGATAAAGCAGTTTCTTTTAATAAATACCTCGTCGATAGTGTAAGTGATATTATAGCAACCGTAAAGCCAAATATAAAACCCCACCTGTTTATAGATAAGAATATACAAACTGCCTGCAAATTAGACAAATTTAAATCAATCGCAATGAGCGAACTTCAGTCAATTATAAAAAATATGAGTAATAAATTCAATATAAATGATAATAGTAAAGGGTGCAATTAATTGATGTTACTGCCCACATATTTTTGCATCTTATAAATATTTCTTTGGAAACAGGCAAAATCCCCAGTAAGTTAAAGTGCAGTACAGTAACACCAATTGAAAAAATTTGCAATGCTAATAAAGATTGTCAATTTCGACCTATAAATGCTTTGCCATTTGTTGAAAAAATTATAGAAAAAGTTGTACATAAACAAATTGTTGAATACTTTGATACTAACAACTTTTTTACTAAAAATCAATCTGGATTTAGAAGTAAGCACAGCTGCGAAAGTGCACTACAGTTTACTATTTTCAATTGGAAACGTTTCATTGATAACGATGAGTATAGTGTGGCAGTCTTTTTGGATCTTAAAAGGGCGTTTGAAACAATAGATCGCAGTATTTTACTTAATAAGATAAAACAATATGGAATAACTGGAAATGTAACTAAGTTGGTTCAAAAGGTCTGAAAAATTATATGTTAGAAAACCAGATCCAACTTTGCCTAGAAAGCAACAATAATAAGTAGCGAGTCATATCTACGAACAAACTACTTAATTAACAAAGTGCTGTTTATCTTGCGGCTAATAAATGAGGTAAATTTTACTGTCAGATTCACAAGTGTCACCTACAAAACCTATCTCACCGGCAAAGGAAAGAACAGAAATTAATTTCATTAAAATTTAGGCCAGTGAGCCATATTCGGAAAACAGTTTGATGTTTTAAATTCATAATTAAGCTAGCTAAAATTTATAAAATGATATTTAAAACTAACCATTACTTTTGGCCATTGAAAGGTTAAGTTAATTTGGTATTTAAGTAAAAGAATCAAGGTTTTGAAATGTAGAAAGTCATTTTGACAATATACAAATATTATAACTAAAATTTAAATTACTTCAAGCTCATATATCATTGGAATATGTTTAGTATTATTTATAGTTACCATTAATCATATGTTTTTTGATTGCTCATTTACTTTATTTGCGAGCAAGAAATGTTTATAACTGGCAGCATACATAATGTGTAAAATCAAAAATACAGGTCTTTGAACAACATCGTTGATATAATTAACACTTTTGACTCTGGTCATTAAAATCAAGCAAGCAACAGCAATATCCACCACTTAGTCCAAGAAATTAATTGCATATAGAACTGAATTACTAAATATTAGCATTGGAGCTGATAAAGAACAGAAAGTCATTTTCTTTAACTTTAGTCAATAATGTATCTTATTCACACCTAACGCTTGTTGATACATCTTAGGAACAAATACGTGTTAAACGTTGGTGTCAAAACTACGACATTTTTAGCAATATGGTAGTTTATGTCACCCCTCCCTGTGCGATGTTGCTCATATTTGAACAGTAGAATGAATGACCTCGTTGAATTTACGTCTAAATCATTTTAAATATATAGTTGTTAGCAAAATAAGTATATGCTTGCTATAGGGATTATAAAGAACAACAGACCCCGAACAGAAATGCTCAATATTTCCTCGAAACAATGTTTTCGTATACCTGGAAAACCGTACACCTTGGTACTTTTTGACATAAAACCTTCTTCAACTCGAAAATGAATAGTTTGGTGGTATATTTCTTACATTGTCCATCCATATTGGGCATTATTAGATCACATTGTTATTACATACTTCTAGCGCGATCATTATAATCAACCAGCTTAGCACGTCCGTCATAAAATGGGAGAGGTAGCGATCATCCCCGAGTGTTTCAATCTCAAGGGGTTTTAAGTATCTTCACTATTTCGTCTTCTACCATCTGTAACCTCTGATTTTCTACCATTTTAATGCTAGACCTATATCTCAAATCGTATTGGAAACAGTGCTTTGACTCTATATTGAACAGCGACCTTGTATAAATATAACTATTAAAATTCAAAGACGAAAAGTTATAAACATATTTCAGTCAATTCGTTTAGCAAATGTAATTTCATTTATAAAAATATGAAGTAAATAATATTTTGTAGAAGTGCAACCCAATTATTGAAATATGATCGCTTCAGTATCCGAAAAAATGTTGAAGCATCGTGTCACAGTTAATGAAATTTATAACGACTCTAAGAAACAATCAGTTAGTGCTGAGGGACTATCAAAAGAAAAAAATCTATTCTTTATAATTTGTTCCAACCGATGGAAATGAGTTTGTTAAAATAATTGAATTTTTAAATCAGATAAAGCTCCAAGGAATTGAAATGGTAAAATACTAGAATAATTCAATTGCAATATAAGACGCCTATTGAGTAGAACAGTTCTTCAATTTAATTTTTTTTTGTAAACCAATTTAGAAACAGCAGTGCAGCCCACGTATAGAAATTATAATACAAATAAGTTGACTACGGATTATACTATACATAGTTTTCTACAAGTTACAAGTACAGGTTAATACATTTTTTCCTACAAATTAATTCATATGCTGCGTTAGAGAACTTCACTGACTTGAAACTGCATCTTAAGCTTATAACATCAGCACCCACGTTGTCAACTAGGTCAGTCATGTTAGTCCCTCATAATTCAAGTAATGAATACTCGTTTTTGCATTATATTCAAACAGCTCAGTAAAAATCGAACTTCATATCTTCAAAACGATACTAAAATCAGTTGGAAGAGAGAACTTCTTCTTCTTCTTCCTCTTCGTTCATGTTCTGGACTTCTTTCTGTTGCATCCCTAGTTGGTTTAAATGGGTAGATTTTGTCAAGGGTCATTAATGAAATTCTAACCATTATGAAAACCTAACCTTACCTACCAATGCCAATCTGTCTTGATTGAGCATAAGTAAGTTGTTTACTCTAGCTTTAATGTTGCCATTTAGTTTATCTCTTAGATGCTTTGGTTTATAGGATTTTACCTTTTTAGTTATTTTTTCATGCTTTATCCCAGTTAGATGTGTTTCCTATAATCGTCCTCTCCTCATTCTCTTTCTTCTGCACCGTTTTCGGACATGGTTTATGTCTATCGACCTGTTGCAGTACCCTGTTTCTTGTTTTACTGATGTGCATCTTTGTAGATCAGCTTTTCAACCTTGTTTTTTCTCTGGAGATGATTCCGTTTAACTTCCTTAACTCATCGTAAAAACACAGGACTGCCGTTTGTACTCTATTGTTGTCCATACATAAAATACAAAGCTCTGATAAAATGAAATCTGAAAAGATTAATATCAATAGTGCTCGTAAAAGCTTATCTTGACGTCAATGATGTTATTGAGCTCTTCGCTTTAAACATCCTGATAAATAATAAAGCCAGCGAAGTGATTCCCTCAGTCCATAAACAGTCTGTACTGAAAGTCTAAAATTATAATGCTTTCAAGGCTGCAAAGCAAGACCAACCGTTTCCGTGCAAGTAACGTGAACCGTATTGCCCAGCAAACGATCAGAGTTGCTAAATTATCTCCGAGCGGATAAATCATTTATGCATGCTCCCGCCGACCCAGCGGGACGAATGGCGCTCAGCAAAGTAAATGAACCTATTTTAAAGCAGTGCTTTGAAGTGTCCCTTATTGTTGACAAATCCCTCCACTGCCCTTTAATGTTGACAAGTCCAGGCCCTGCGCCTAAAATCGCCACTTGTTTCGCTCAAATTATTCGCAGTTTACCGTGCGAAGCAAACAGGCGGCTGCTATCTGGGGTTGCCGAATTCCCCACAACGCAGCCCTTATCAGTGCCAGCCACCCTTCTGCTACATCTGTAGGTGTTCGATAACTTGTATTTCTCTGATTGAATCAGTTTTGAACAATTCGTTTGATTTTATGGGCTGCAGGAAGAGAACTACCCGCACGATAAAACTTTGGCCAAGCAATACTTTCTTTAGTAACTTCTACAGGGTGAACCTAAAAAACCAGCATTGCTTAGGCTTAGTTTTCTTAGTCCAACTGGCTCTAGTACTTTATACCGCAATTTGAATTTATATGAGAAGAGATTGATAGCTAAAAGCAGTAGCACCGCTGTAGTGGCAAAAATACCTGCACGTTCGAGCTGCAAGCTTCTTATTTTCTGGGCAGGTAAGTAAAATAGGCAGATTACAGTAGAGCGACTTACGCAAAATTAATATTTTTAGAAACAGTTACCTCGCATATTTTGTCCCCATGCATTTAGAATGTATAAAACATACAATTTAAAACTACAACTAACCTAACAAGCAGTGAATACATCCCGCTTCTTTGTATTGGAGTGCCGAGGACGATTTCTGCAATGTATTATTTATGGTTAATCACTATATCGTTTATACAGCCCTTTCACTGTCTTTATATAGCAGAAAATATTTTGTAACCATAATTTATTATTTCATGTAATCCATTCCGTTGTTTTTTCTTTTACTACATTACTATTTGCAACATTTAATGTATTTTTTGGCAAGAAGTGATCAAAATCGTAGTCCTTTATGGTTCTTGGTGGTTTTCAAGGTTTTTCTCATCATCGCCGTCGTCAATTCTTGCAAGTGCAAAACTATTTACTGCCTGTAACATACAGTAAAGGTAAGCACGACTAGTTACAGACGCGAAAGGTGAGGCCTTACGCTGCAAATGCTGGCGTTTAGTTATAAAAGTTAAATCGGTAGAGATGTTAAAGCATGTTTACTATTACTATTATTGTTACTAGGGCCCTATCATAGTTGTTTCAAGTGGCTTACGGTATATTGGTAAAACTTCAACTAGGAAAAGCCCTTCCACAAAGAAAATTTACAAATTCGGTACGCTGAATGACTTTACCTTTGCTTTCATGTACTTAAAACTTGTATAATTCCTAAAACGTTTTTATTTCGCTTTACAATCAAAGTAAACAGAATGTAACCTATTACCACTATATTCAAAGCGCAAATTACATAAAAGTCCCGTAAGTCGACTGGGGGCTGTCCTGTCATCGAGTTACTGCTACGGGAGTTTCTTTTAAATGTTACGCCAGGGCAATAGATTATAAGGGAAATAAATTTGATGGACTGGTAGCAAATTGAACAGCATACGAAATAGCGTATAACTATCCCAGACGGCTCCAAATTTGAGTCCGTTAAACTTACGATGCGCAGTATTTTACAGAAATAGTACAACATAAATCTGTAAATATTGTATTCGAAATGAATTATGGTAAGCATGCAAGAGTACTGATTGCAGGGGCGATTTCATCTATAGCGCAGTAAGTCTGGATCCCCAAATTAAAGGCAAGCGTTGGTTTTCCAGTTCGAACTGGCGCTCCAGGTGAAGTAAGATCGCGGGGAGGCTTAAAACGTTAAGAGGCATTAACCCAGGGGCATCGGCGAAAAATTTGTTTCCAATCTCCGAGCTTGAAAGGTAGACCGACAGTGGCCGCCGGGCAAGCAGGAAAGATTGGTTGGCAGCACTGAGAATACAATATTCCCCCTGGATCTAGATTAATTCAGCAATGAAGTTTTTCTATACTTCAAACGACACGCTCTTAGAACTTCAAATAACTTAATGCCAGTGAATTGAATAATTCGCCAAAAGCCATAGGGTTGCCACAAGGACCGTTAAAGCTACTTCCAAAAGGACTTCAATCGCCCAGTTGTCCTACTGTTATGGCTCAAAATAATAAATCATACGCAGAATGGCGGTAAAATTCACTACATGCATTGCTTAACTTAATATAGCATGTCCCAAGTGTCATTAATTTACAACATGCATTGCTTAGCAATAGAACTTAGTCAACTTAGCTGTATGCACCAATTTCGGTTGCGATTATAAATTACCAAGAGGCGTTCAGCCCGGATTTGTTTAAAAAAGAATGGAGAACTTAAGGTCTAAATTAACTATTCAAAAAATTGGCGAAGATCTACTAGCGCTATAACAATAGCTGTTTCAAATCTGCGTTTGCTTGTCTAGTAAAGCATAGACAGCGACAGTTCAAAGAATGATTTCCAGCAAGTCAGCGTCAACTTCAAGGGATATAATGAAAAGCTTTTCAGGTTTGCGTTGAGATAGAGCGTCGCTCTTCAGACTGGTGATGTCCTGCCAGGGTGTAACATCGCATTCAACTCCCCCAAAACGTGATAAAAAACCAAACAATCGTATTTGTAGAATAAGACTTGGGAGCTATTAAAATCGACAGCGTCAAAATTTCCACGAGAAGCCGTTAATGCTCCCAAAATGATTGTCACATCACTACTTGGAACTATAACACTCAAATCACAACCCGTCTGACATCAACCTTGCGCTAGCTCCCTATGATGACCACTTACTCGTCGGCTCTAACGGAAGAAGTTCAGACATGTCGTCCACTTCCTGGCTTGCATAAAAAGACAGTGGCGGCGTTAATTTTTAAAGTGATCCTATGATCTGTATACCAATTTATCCGCGTCATTTCACTCTGTTCAATTCCAAATGTAGCCTGTAAATATTGCCTTTATCGATCTTCGATATAGTGTTAAATAGTTATATATTTCCCATGCAGTTCTTTTTTGTTGTACTGATTATCCAGGCGCTACACGGTCACAAGTCTTTCGGTAATCAATAGAAAATGTGCATATATGGATGGCTGTATGTTCGTCACCTTGGTAGTGATACCTCTAATTCTAATTAGTTCAACATCTTTTAATTTTCCATTTTGGCAATATCGTCATGGTGTGGCTCATAAATCTGCTCCCAAACTGATCGCCGCTATATAGTTAATTGCATTATTGAAACTGTACTGCAAAATATATGTTAACTTTCTACCTAGCAATTCAGATGTGCCTATCATGGCATGGTTTTATGAACTTTTTGCTCGAAATCACTTCAAATTAATTAGCATCGTTTCGATCTAAATAAAATATGCTGAGGCATATCGAAACTTGCTGCATAAAACTGCAGTAGAGCAGCAAAAATTCTGTAATTGACGTCTGATTGATAGGCTGCGAACGGGTCGAAATAGCTGACTGCTTGTTAGTACGTGCATTCGGCACGAAAAGGCCACCTCTCCAATTAAATAATCATTAATAGGAAAACTTGATTGCTACCGCTGAACGATTTCCTGAGTTTAATCTGCAAAGGATTATTATTTAGAGTACGTGCGTGGCGCGAACTCAAAAATCTTCCAGCCCGATCGCGATCACGTATTCGGCCATTTAATTAATCGTACACAAACAATGAAGCACATTCCGTTAAAACAACAAATTATGTGAAAAGTATTTGCGATGACAGATGGCCGTTATCTCAACACGAAGCATCATTTTATTTTATTAAACCGATATTGCCCCGCAGCTGCCGGAACGTGCACCACAGCTTAACAAACCTAGCTTTAATCGATTAATTCGAAAATAAACAGTTCGAAAATGAATGTTCTTCAAAATTAGTGAATTTCATTTGTGCACAAAGCATTTTCCTGGTACTACATACACAAATTTATGAAAGATACATTGCAAGTAACTGTTTTCTCCTTATTTTATGGTTTCTCTTCCTAGCCAAACTTTATATCATAGATATTATTATATTATTACACAACACCTTTTTAATTTAAATATGTAACATTGTTTTTTACCTTGCAAGAAGCAAACGCATTCTGGTTAATAATAGTATTAAGAAATATTTAGGAAACTTATGTTTATCGTACCGGATCAGCTATCCAAACAATTGGAACGCGTAACACGAAATTTCAAACCAAGCACCCAGGTAATACATGAGGAAATGGCAATATAATAAAAACTACAGAAGATATAGCAGAAATGTAGTGCAAATATGGTGATAACGTATTCAGTGGCCCTAACTCCACATCAGCATCATCAAGACCAGGACCACAACAATGTAAGTCCAACATCTTAGCAAAGTAGACAGAACTGTAAAGAAACTGGGTAACCGAAAACCCCTCTGCATAGCAATAGAGATCTTAAAGGCAATGGGAATAACCAATAATATGCAAAAAAGTGTCGCAGACATGAAATTGACCGTAGAAATTATCTCCATCATACAATAAAGACCTTCCGGACCCTATTGGATTGATCTCACACTGCAGTAAGATATTACTTAACATTATAAACGAAAGACTAATAGCATATCTTTTACCCCAAATGTCGAATAAACACACAGGGTTACCCGGTAAAGGAACCCGTGAGCAAATTCTTCACACCCGTCGTAATTGAAAAAACCAGAGAAGTAAATATTACTATGTAATATGTGACATGTGACATGGAAAGCATTAACTGAAATGGGTACTTCATCACACTTAATCAAACTCAGTCAAAATAGGAAACACGTACCCATCGAAGAAAAGCGTATCAACAATCTAATGCATACCATACTCTAGTTATAGCTTCCGAGGAAGAGTAATCATCTTTAGGAGCAAAAATTATGGGTTAAAAAACAAATATATCTCAGACCAAGGTAATGATCTTAGACAGAAGTAACGACAATCAGCCTAGGGCCCAGAGAATAGCAGAATATGAAGTTGCAGAGAAACTCAAATATTTAGGGTTCCTAATAACCTTGGGGCATATTATTTCATGCAATAGTAACATGGAAGCGCTAAGAAGTAACACGAGGAAAAAATGGGGAAACGTCAAGCAAGACGCCAATCAGTTCAGGAAGCCACACACTCCGCTCAAGATAGAGAACAATTATATAGGGGTAGAAGAAATGAGAAAGAACGATAAAGAGATACTATTGGATTAATTTTGAATAGTTGTGTAAACAAGTCTGCCTTCTTTGGTTAGTTTCTTAGGTAAAAAGGGTAAAAACTTTTAAATGTATTTCTTTTAAGGTCGTTTTTTAAAAAGCACACACCTATTTATCTAGGGTTCAAGGTTTTCTATATTACAACTTTAGGTATTTTGCTTTGGTGAACTTTATTTTTAATTACTGTTTACTTACTTATCTGCCTACAAACGATTTGATCTTCAACGATATATTAGATAAATTCAATCGCGCGATTTATGTCAGAATCCCTTTCATACTTTATTGTGAACTATACATGCTACATGATTTATAGCGTGTATTCAAAAGAAATTTAATAATGCTTGGCCATGAAAACTAAAAGTAAAGCAAACAGCAAGTTTTAGAATTCATTAACTGTTGTTTTGTAGTTGTCATAAGTTTATATCATAATCTGCTATGGAAATTCTAAGGTTTTCTGTTTCTAATGCTGTCCATAGCCAACTCTTGTGTAATTTCTTTTTTAACACATAGTAGTAACTAACCTACCTGACAATAAAGACTGGTTCTTGAAACAATTGTCTTACTTTTTCTTCTTTTTCACATTTCGGACATATTTGGACCACTTAACATTTAAATTCTTTCTAGTTTAGTCTATGTTGGTCTAATCGCAGATTTGACATGTTGTTCGCCATATCTGTGTTAATATTTATTTTTGGGTGGTAATAAACATTCGGTATTTTAATGTATTTTGCATGCTAAACAAATACTAAATGCTCGATAAAAAAATTAAACTGTAGTACGTTAATTTAATTGGAAATGCTTGGTATTTTAACAAAATCTGCAATATAAAATATATTATTTGCACAGTAAGTTCTGCTCGATATTTTAATTAAATATGTACCCTAAAAAAACAAAATGCTCGATAATTGCAGTTTACTATTAATTGAAACCATTTATAATATTTAATTATTGAACGCTCGATAATTTTATGCGTTTTAACGGTTTGATTTGAGCACCAAGTGAGGCATAACCTAGAAAAACTAAATGGGCGTGTGTGAGTATCATCCCACCGAGCTATGTGAATTAGTAGTTAACACGTCTACTTAGCATTCGAAAGGTCGTGGCTTCGATTCTTGTGGCCGTCTACTCTGATTTAGATTTTAGGTGGTTTTCCTGAGTCAGTAGAGTGAATGCCTGGGCAGCACTTCTACACTTTTTCTGGATTTTCTTCCATTCTCAACCCCTCCTTGCGCAACCCCATCCTGAAATTTCCGTTATTGGCTGAAGAGGGATGCAAGGTCCAGTTGGAGGAATTAAAATAACTTTGAACCTTTACCTTTACCTGCGCGTGTTAGTGCGTGTTACATGAATGATCTGCAGTTTTATTGACAGAGTGTTGTTTACTATCTTTTATTGTTTGTTTATCACGTTAGAACTGACTTTAAGTATGAGTCATGGTGAGATTCCTCAGTACAGTTCATCTGAGGACAGTGAAAGTGATGTATTTGAGAAGCATTCGCCAAAGAAATGAAGGAAGAAGGTAGATAAGAAGTGGAAAAGGGAACAAGTGTCCAATAGCAAAGCCTGAGCTTTAAAATCAGTGAAGGAAGAAGTGTTTGGAGTTATTTTCATAAAAGATGTTACAATGATGCAGACGGAAAAGTTAGTGCTATTTGTCTTTACAATTAAGTCAGATATCGCGGAGAGCAATGTGCCTCTGGTGTATATTTGTGTTAACCGGTCAATACCAAAGATGCATTTTTATATCGATGGGAATTGTTCATACTTGCGGCAGTATGGTATCCAAAGCAACCGTTAAAATGAGCAAACATACTAACACGGAGATTAAGACCCTATTCGAACACGTCCCAAAAGTTAAACAAAAAAAATTTAGAACTTTTAGCATTAGACTTGTATGCTGCGTTATTGCCATAGAACCTTATGTTATTACGGTTTTATTATTTCTTGAGTATCTACTTGATTTAAGTGTTGTTTCGTTATTTATTTATGTTCAGAGTTTAGTTTTTTTTTGCTTTTTGGAAGTGTTGTTTCGTTGTTCGTGTTACTTATCAGAATTTGTTATAGCTTTTTCTTCAAGCACCTGTGTTGTATTTTATCAAGTTATGTACGTTTTTGATAAAAATATCCTTTCTGAGTAATTAAATTAACCTGGATAAAATCATTGTATTCAATGAAAGGTAAGTAAAATGGCCAAGCAAAAGAGAGCAAGTAAATTTCATACCGAGTATTGACAACAAATAGTTTTTGAGATATTCTGGCAAAAGGCAGACAGATAGAGAGACAGACAGACAGCCAGACAGATCGACCGACAGACAAACAGACGGAATTGAGAAAACCCGTTTTTCGTCATCTAAGGAGCCTGAAATGTGAAACTCCGAAGAAATATCGAAAGGTAATTTTTCGCTATTAAAACAATTTCTTCGTCTTAGATAGTGATGTAAAAAACGCGTTTTGGTAGGTATGGTTGGCGGTAGGTAAGCAAACGACAAAATTTAAACTAATTTTGATTTTACATGCTCTTTAAAGTTCAAGAAGACACAGACTAGACAAATGTTTAATAAACAAAAGTAACATTTTATACCTACTGCCTACTCGTATTACGTATTACTCTATGATCGATGAATCAAGTTACGTTAGCGATTCATCAGGGTCATCAGACTGACATGGGCGACGTAAACTGCATGGATACTGAGTCCGAGTCAGTTGAGGAGTCAGGCATGTCTGTTAGCGAGTAATTTCTGCGTTATTGTAATTTCTATATCCACTTTGGCCATGAAATGCAATGCATTATTTTTCTTTAGAAATATTTGTTTCTTTTTGTTATTACAAATTCTATAATTCACTTTACTTATGAAATGTATTATTTTTATTTAGAGATATCTAATAGGTGAATGAAAATTTGGCTGCTTCGATGAAATAATAAGGTTGTGGAGATAGATAGCCAAAAAGTTTATTGTAGTAGGTATAAAAAATCTGATTGTCCCTTAAGGTCCAAGCGTCATACATGTGAAGGTTGATAAAATATTTGACGTTTCGCCACTTTAGATGGCTTCATCAGAAATTATTGACAAGTAATATAACTAAAATACAAAAGTTAGAAAATTAGATTAAGTGAACACAGAAAAATTTTTCAAGGCTTACCAAGATGGCTTCCTTAAAGTTTATAATAATTGATAACAAAATTTGCAAATGACTAATTAAAGCCACATTGCATGTATACGGCGTTTAAATGGATAAAGGTGAAATATTAAACAATCATTATTGATTGAGGTTAAACATTAACTATATTATAGATAATGTAATTGAACAATAAACTTTTAATAGAAAGTAAAGGACATCTTGTTTTGAAGAAGCAAGCTGCCAGAATGAGGAAAAATGCAAGATGTCAATTGTATGCGTACGCATATTTAGCTTAAGGTCAGGTCCGTATTTCGGATGAATTTTTGAAAAGATGAAAAAATTAAATAATTTTAGGGGCAACTACAAAATTGGAAAAGAAAAATTCGAACCGTTTTACTCAATTAAAAATATGATGAAAAATAGTTAGGGAGTTATTTAAATAAGTTATGGTAAATAGTACTTAGATTTTCAATGTCAGTTTTATAATTGATACACTTTTATGGAAGCCATTTTGGTAAGCCTTGAAAAATTTTTCTATGTGTTCACTTAATCTAATTTTCTAACTTTTGTATTTTAGTTATATTACTTGTCAATAATTTCTGATGAAGCCATCTAAAGTGGCGAAACGTAAAATATTTTATCAACCTTCACATGTATGACGCTTGGACCTTAAGGGACAATCAGATTTTTGATACCTACTACAATAAACTTTTTGGCTATCTATCTCCACAACCTTATTATTTCATCGAAACAGCCAAATTTTCATTCACCTATTATAGAGAAGCACTAGGTTTAGAAAACAAATAGCCGAGGATAATGAGATGGAGCAGGTAGATCGTGTTACGGGCCACTCAGAAAAACACATCAAAAATTTTATAGGTAAGATAAAGCTAATTATGAAAGATATAGTTACATAACAAACTACTACCAGTACATATAATTATAGTGAACTATTTTAGACAAAATTACCAAAAATATCTCGTTGAGTTTTCTTATGTTTATCGATGTTTATTGAAAAATATCCGCAGTTGTTTTTCAAATAGCCAAAGTAGAGAAAGTATTGCTATTACTAAACAGTGAAAAGAGGGTGGAAATAAAGGGAAACAATTTCAATGATATTGATATAACTGAAGAATTAATTGACGAAGACGATGTTAAAAAATTACGAGTAGAAGAAAAAAACGATTGAAGTGGGATAAAAAACAGAAAACACTTGTTGCAATACATCTTCGAGAACATATAAAGAACAAAAATCTTCCTAAAAAATCTGGTGTGATACACTCACACAACTTCCTTTTACAGTGATCTTATAATTAGTTAAATATTTAATTTTTAATTTTTAAGCATTCGTCAAAAATTTTCAAAAATTACGAATTCTACAAAAACGGTACAAAATAGAGCGTTAGTTGAAGAGACAAATTTTTTCTAAAATCTTAAGCAGAATTCAAAAATGTAATAATATACCGGGTGTTCTATTTAAAATAGGAGTTAATAAAAAAAATAGAAAAAAAACAAAAGAAACCCACTTTAGAAGTATTCAACTGGAAAATCACCTATCTCACGTTAATGCACATTAAAAATGTAATAAAAATGTAAAATTTGAAAAAAATCGTTAGAGCCGTTTTTGAAAAAATCGAAAAAAACTAAAAAATCACAAGAGTAAACACCTACTTCCGGTTATGCGATTTTTTTAAAAAGCTTGCTGTCTCATCTACATAGTACACAAAACTTATATATGAAGTTTCAACGCCATACCTCTTTTCGTTTTTGAGATATTCTGTTCACAGACAGACAGACACACAGACAGACAGACACACAGACCAATGAAAAAAAATATGTTTTTTGGGATCAGGGGACTCTAAAACGTGAAGATCTGTTGAAAACTCAATTTCGAATTTTTGGGGTGAATCCAATACTTCCTTTACGGTAAAAGAAAGTAAAAAGACGAATGTCTGCAGTTCATTAAACTACATGTTCAAAGACGAAGAATGGAGCAGACTAAAAAGGCTGGTGTACAACAATATTGCATACTGTAACTATCAAATTTAATTGTAGGATATAATTTTTGTATCTGTTCTTTCGTTTTGTTACTTACGCTACTTTACCTAATTAAGTAAATTGTTTCTGACCGAATGTATTCTTTTAATTTTCCCTCTTGTACAGAGAAAGTTTCCTTTTAGTTGACTACAACTGCAAAAATTTGGACTACTTTAAAAATGCTGTAAAAAGTAAAAAATAATTACTATTTTATTAAGATGTTGGAAAGGTCAACGATCAGATATTTACTAAATATTATTATTTGTGTCTGAACTTCAACCTAAAACAAAATAGATGTATGTATTTGGCATTGAATGTTAGTGTCAATTTACTCAAAACAGATTCATGATCGACACCAGTTTAAAAGAAATTAATACTCTTAAAAATTGAAACGTTTATTTTTTAAATAGAACTTGAAAAATATGAAAATAGCGCAAATTCAATACTTTTAAATTTTTGAAAACCATATTATCAAACCAACAACCGCTCCAACTACTTTGTTTAAATTTTTTGGCTGATAAATGGGATTGCCAGCTGAAATTAGTTTTTTGCTGAACACTTAAATGCAGGAATTATTAGTATGTACTTAGTACTAGTTTCAAAATATAGAGCTGCTTAGGGACCAAAGTTAGAAATGGTTGTTTAATTTAAAATAAAATTAATTGTGTGCTGTTTGTATAGATGGGTATAATGGTGTGTCTGTAAATGCTGTTTAGTATTTCAGCACATATACGCTGCTTCCAATATTTCAAATCATAAAATAAACTGTGAATCGCATAAATTACTTTTTATTAAACTTATATCATTCGCAACATTGCAGAGTCGGATAACGTCGACAATTCAATAT
Source organism: Agriotes lineatus (assembly GCA_940337035.1). Classification (NCBI taxonomy): domain Eukaryota; kingdom Metazoa; phylum Arthropoda; class Insecta; order Coleoptera; family Elateridae; genus Agriotes; species Agriotes lineatus. The sequence goes on from CALNHX010007596.1 coordinate 45,972, forward strand.
TACTTATAAACTCGGGCTTGAAACAGCTGTTGAATGTATTGGATCTGTCAAGGTGTATTGCATATAGTAGTAAATATTTTGAAACCATTTTTCGGCTTCGCTCGAATGTTTTCTCCATATACCAATTACTTCAAGACTAGCCTGTATATTGTTTTCGTATAATAATCAAATTGTATTTCGAATTATTTCAATTTATTAGTTCGCTCATTTCGTACCGATTCTGGAAAGCTCCACAAACATTCGCTGGCTTATCTCAAAGCCCCAGCTTGCAGCATTTCGATTGTCCGAAAGCGGAGGAATTATGTTTTCGTTCCTCAAACAAGCCACTTGCTTGCGAGAATTTTCTTCGTCCCAATTACGCCACGACGATTGTGTTTGAAAGCTGAAAATTGAAGTCAGGTACGATGGGTTTTTCTTTCTGTTGTCCTCGAATTAATTGCATTTCGTTAGCTTTTACCAGGAATTATTTTCACCTGGAACTCACAAGTTTCCACCAGGGATTATTTTTTATCCGGAAATCTTCTCCTGGAAATGTTACCATTTTCGCCTGATAAGTTTACACTTGGTGGCCAGCTTCCCGTCACAATTTTAAACGGCCCTCAGCTACCTTCAGCGTCGATGCTGCAATATGGTCTATTTTGGTCAAGCCGCCGCATCGCGTTAAGAATAATCCTGTGTAGCAACCCCTCGACTGCACTACCACTTAAGAAGTACAGGACGCCAGAGGTTAGTGATTTCGGTTGTTAAACCCGGGGTGGTTATACCAGTACTTCAATTTGTTTCCCATTGAGTAGAACTTTCACTGTTATTTAATTAAAGATAGCTTTGCATTTTTATGTACACTTTACGCTTTTTTTGTGAAAGAAGCACCCACGTTTTTTTTGCTTACAACAGCCTAGACAGAAAGGTTTTTTAATAAATGACCGCGATATGCATATCACTCGATTTACCTTGCTATTTCAATTAATTTAACAACCCACAAATGGGTTATTTGTATTAACGCGTGTGGCAACCTTTAGTTTGTTTGCTTGTATTATTGCAAATTTTGAATAAATCTCATATTGCGTAAATCACAGTTATTGACTGCAAGATTATTTAATATTTAATAAACTCTGATTACTTGTTGTAGTTCATTTATTTTTAATCGAAACCATCTGGTTTCTGGCGCCCAACAATATTTTTTGAAGACTTTACAGGGGAGCATAGCTGGTGATTTAATCACACGACCATATCGCCGATCGAGTTAGCTCGGCCATCGCGGTAAGTGTACGAAAATTTTCAGAGCTTCCGTGTTGTACGCGCAGCAAGAGGGTTGATCTGCGGTTTTGGCTACCATCGTTAATGATTTAATTAATTAACAGCAGGTCAGCTTCTTTGTTGTGTCAATTTTTTGTTACCACTCTAAAGTTGCTTTCACTAATAAAAACATTTAATATTTATTAGTCAGAGACATACTCCACTGAAACCTTTACTTCACGTGGGTCTGTGGTCGCCTGAGGAACATATAGGGCTTGACATTTATTTCATGTATTACCAATTTAGTGGAATCAATTATAATCACAGCTCCTTCCATGGCCTTTCTCCACCGCAAAACTAGAATGGTTCTGCTGTACCTGTGAGGGTGAGTTTTTTTTTATTTTAAGCATTTTGATTTCAGAAACCATCAGACATTCGGAGAGATTCGGATAAATGAGGAAAGAGTTGTCGTTTTAAGAGCTAATGGAAGATATACTTTTGTGTTTTGAAAAATGAACACAGTTTACTAGATATGAGCGAAAAACAGATTTAGTGATTTTTTTTTAATTTTGAAGAATCGTTATTATTACGAATACAACAAAATGACACGAATAATAGTTTTTTAATGCTTAACATGATGAACATACTAATTTTCTGCTCGATTTTACGAGTTTTGAGTTATAATACAAACTTTAATTATTTAAATGGTAGTCATAGTTGCTTTGACATTTTTAAAAAGTACAATTTTTTCTCTTTATAACGATATAAGTTTTGCTATACTTACTTTGATAAATAAATGCGATGCGGGAATTTTCGTATTATTGAGAGGTAAATAAACAGATTTTGCAATGGAAAACAATAAACAAACAAAATGCTCATTGTTCTAGTTGAAATTTTACAGTTCTGTAACTTCTACGATTTAAATTACAGTTGTTTTGTAATCGCGAAAAACTCAATATGGTTGAATGTTTTATTGTTTGTAATAAAAATAGTGTTCTTGCTGCCGAACGGTACCAACAATTTTATGAAAATCGACGTCAACCATCTCTACCGACAATTTATACAGAAATCTGAAGCAGTTTGGTTCATTTTCCAAACCAAAGAGGGATGAAGGAGGATATCCAAATCTTGATTACCTTTATAACAAAGGCTAAAACCATCGCAGGTTATATCATTTGCAACATATAGTAGGTTTCGTTCGACTGGTTTTATTGATACGGTGATAAACTAGATTGTCCATCAGAAGACTAAATTTAATATATGGATATAACAGCAGTAACCGTAGGGCAGGGGTCGGCAACCTGCGGCCCGCGGGCCGCATGCGGCCCTTTGCAACTTTTTGCGCGGCCCGCCAAAGCACCAATATAACTTTAGAAAAAATCAACAAACTGAAATGTGGCCGGTGACAAAAATGCGCGACAAACAGAAGCATTGTGGGAAACCTATTTTACTGCGCAAGTTTAATCCCCACTCCCCAGCGAATACGACGTCTCGCTTAGCAAGTGTAGCATTCTTTCTAGTGATGGGCATAATCGGATGATTTCAATAATCGGAATGGTCCATTTCGGAATGTTTATAAAATCGGAATATCATCCGATTATTTTATATTCCGTAAATGCAAGCAAGGAAAAACGAGCGAAATAACAACAAGCGGAAGGAAGATGAAGTGCGTGCAAATTTCCGATGAGAGCACTCGCCGTCGCGCCGTAAGCCCTTATCTGCGTTGGCATCTATTGTTTGGGTTTGTAGGACGGTCAGTAATAGCTATTTACGTTATTAGACAGGTAGCAACATTTTTATGGCCGCGCCAATACTTTACAGGTCGAACCGTAGGGCGAGACCTGTATGTTTGGCAAGGCCATAAGAATTCTACCGGTCGTGTATCGTATAAAATTTTTTAGGATACTGCATTGGTAACTAGCGTTTACATTGTTCCAAACGAGTCCGGTAGATAAAATTTACCGGCCTAGACCAGTAGTAATAGAAACGAGTCCGGTAGATAAAATTTACCGGACTCGTTTGTAACTATGTAGACGCTAGTTAGCAATGCAGTATCCTAAAAAACAATTTATGAGTTTGAGTCGCACAGTGGGATATGAGGAAATAAAATATTTTTTCAAATTATTACAGTAGTTACGTTAATAGACTTTCAGAAAATGGTAGTGATATTTTAAAGTTTAATAGCACATAAAGTACATAATAGATAGTATAAAACAATACTTGAATTTGAAATCTGTAGGTGTACTATCTAATAATTAATCTACGAAATACCACTGCCATTAGTGCCATTCGCGTATCATACACGTGCGCACACGGCGCGACCCGTCGACATTCGCCAACCAGCATATAGAAGTCAAGTGAGTCAATACAACATTCCGTATTCCGTTCAGTTCAAATTGGCATTTCGTTTTCTCATTTTGTGTACCGAATAGTAAAATAATCGAATTCCGAAAGTTCCGAATTTTGTGCACCGAACAGTAAAATAATCGAATTCCGAAAAGTTCCGAAATAATAGGAACCTTCCGATTTTTTGAACAATCGGAAACTTTCCGATTATTCATTCCGAATAGGCCCATCACTAATTCTTTCATTTCGCCAGTTTGCTACTGTATGTTCATATGTGCGTTCATGTTGACAGCCGTATGACGTTTCACTACAATATTTTATATTTTTTATATTTATATATTTTATATTTACATATTTATACATATTTAATTGGAATTGTATTTTCTTTTTTTTCCCTTTTAAGAATTGTAAAATTTTTGTTCTCTAACATTATTGTTATTATAGCATGTCAATAAAAAATAAATCTTTTCTATATTTATTTTTAATAATATTTATACTCGTATATGATATAAAAGCACTATTTAAGCTACATTTGAATGTGCGGCCCGCATTAAAAAAATTATTTTGAAAATGGCCCGCCATCCGAAAAAGGTTGCCCACCCCTGCCGTAGGGTGATTTCAACCTGATCACATGCTTGTAGTGTACTGCCCATGCTTTTAAATCACTCAAAATGCACCCATATAATTCATTAACAGACAAACAAACTACAACCGGTGTTCAATGTAACTCACCATAGGTTGTCTAGTAAGGAATTATTAGCCAAAATTCATGACAGAGGTACCAATGTGCAACTGCAGAACAGCTGAACACAGTAATCCTTAAATGGTCTTAAGCTGGGTACTGACTTGAGCATTTTTAAGCGCACGAACGTGTGTGCGAGTAAGCCGTTCGTGCGTCAGTACGCACCTTAAGCTTTATGAAATTAAAACATAGTCAGACCTTATTGCAGGATCTGGAGTACTCTAGAACTATATTGTATACCTTGGTGGTTCTAGCTTTACACGAATCCAAACACCCAACAAGACTAGAGCACCAAAGACGGAATAAGTAACTTCTAACCCGGAGCATAATTTGAATTTAATAAACCTGTTTTTATCACTTACATAACTTATTTAACTAATGAAGAAAGAAAGTTGCTTAATTTCCTCACTACAGTATGTAAATAAATGCTGCATCGAACCCATGACTAAAGTAATTGGTGGCTGTGATATGGTAAAAATACACATCACACCAGCAATTTCCTATAGCAACAAGTCTTGTTTGTGAGTTGTTACAATGAAACATTAAACATTACACAATTTTTTATGTTATGTTTTTTGGCAACCTAAGATGATTGTAACTAGGTGCTGATTGTATTATAACATCGCCAAAGTAAACACCATCATATGTTAACCATATTGTCAATATTAACTGCTGTTTCAATGAGTCTTCTTGTCAAGAAACATCATAACAAAGTTTTTTGTATGCTGGTCTAGTAGCAACTATACCAGCTTAGCAACGATAGTAAGTACATTTTTATTGCCTAGGCCGTAGCACTTAATTATGCCTTTGACTATGTATTTCACAACGAATTGCTGGCCGTGTATCATAAAATTATTTGCTTTCAAAATGGTTCTTGTTCTGTATTTATACAAAAAATATTGTACGACACACGGCCAGTTGCCACATTTATAGCCTCACCAGTTCACATATCTCACTCTGACGAGCCTGACCGTGATGTATTAGCTCACCATAAATGCTTTGCTATCGCAAATAGCTATTCTTTACTTTGCACCAATTTTTAATTAGAGTTATAATATGAAAATGTTCAGTTGTTTTATACATACAAAGAATTTATTTTAATAGTTAACATAAGCGTTTCGTTTCTATGCCACCATTTAATCATACAGGTCATTTCTATAGTTACAAATGAGACCAATAGATTAGAGCGTGTTTTAAGAGTTAACATAGAATTATTACTTATTAAAAAGACAATTAAAAGTTACCTAATCTAGACCACTGAAGAAGAGATACAACACACAAGTTGTTCCTACGTATCTGCTTTTTAGTTGCATACCTACATTCCGGTAACAAAATTAAAATTTCTTATTAGCAAGTACCTAATTCTAATTCATGTTAACTCGTAAAATAAACGTTCTAATCTATTGATTTCATTGGTAACTATGGAAGTGACCCATATTATTAAATGCTGGCATAGAAACGAAACTGCTATGTTAACCATTAAAATAAATTCACTGTATAAAGCGCATTATAACTGCGTTCGAAAAGGTAGCTGTGACAGCTGTGTTTCCTCGGAATCATTCCCAAGCAAGGAAATCTGTCGGCGTTCGGTAAGTTTCGTTGTACCTCGTTTTGCTCGATGTATTTCAACCGAGTACAGATGATCGCGATGACATATTAACGGTGGCAATATCTTTGAATAGGAAAGGTCCTCGATACCGAAAGATTATGAATAATGAGTCAGTAAAATTTGACACTTGCGTATTTCATGACAGATGATGAGATGACAGTCTCGCGTTCAGATGTCCAGATATTCGATGTTCACTATAGTTCATTCAAGATAGAGCAAAATCTGCAACCCAAATTACAAATATCATCAGTAAGTTGATTACTAATATGATTTTATTAAAATTTAGATCATAGCGATATGGCTTTATTGCTGTCTGATGAGTGTCAAAACCAATGTGTCATGTTTTTAATATGAATCTTAGCTTAAGGAAGCCATTTTTTAGGAGGTAAATTTATTCTCAGATCACATTCACCGATTTCATTGAGGTAGACAAGTCAAGCTTTGCAAATTTGACAAAAACTATAACCTCTATATTATACTACGTACACCCCATGATCTACATTTTAATAAAATCAAATTAGTAATCAACTGACTGCTGATATTTGTAACTTGGGTTGCAGATTTTGCTCTATCTTGAATTTGAATGAACTATAGTCATTTGACTGAAACTCTGCTCAGGCTTCGCTCCGCTATGTACTTAACGAACGCGCTAAATGTGCAAAATATTTTATTGATGACCATACCATATCTTGGACGAACCCAAATTCATATCTTAATATTGATGGTATACATAGACGTGCTATTTCATTGCTGAATTGAAGAGCATCTGTTGTTATTGCAAATTTCTGAAGGACAAATTACCCCCCAGTGAGATAAAAATCTAACCAGGTGTAATTGGCCAACCAGAAAAAATACTTTATGGCGGGGCTGTTAAAAACTCTATTGCTGTCGATTGTGATATTTTATGATTTTGTGCACAAATCACTTCAAACGCTCCTGAATGCACCACACTTCAATGGACTGTTAACGTCTTCTTCCATCATGTGAAGACAGTTGCTGTAATGGTAGCTAGATGTGATTGTAACCCGGTTTTGTAATAAAATCTAACAATACCCTGGTTAAAACCACGTCCAGTTAAACCAGTAATTTTCCACAGTGCTGTGATTGCAACACTGGAAAATACACTCGCCTCAGCTTTGAGATGCATATAGAGGTTCTATGTACACAATTGCTGAATTGAAGATACGTTGTTAGTGTAAATTTCTGAACGACAAATTATACCCCGGTGAGATAGGAATCTAACCAAGTATAATTTGCCAAGCAGGAAATTACTTAAGACAGGGTTGCTCAAAACTCAAGCCATCAAGTAACTATTGATTGTGATATGATCGTACACACAAATCACTTCAATAGTTCCTGAATGCATTTTTATGTACTCTTCACATCTTCCATTTTTCAAATCACGTGCAGTTGTTATAACGGTTAAAACCAAGTCCACTAATTTTCTTAACCCCAATTCCTGCCACATAAGGTATTCCTAACACATAAGGTACTGCTACACACTGATAGACAAATGTATACCATTGCTGAATTGAAGATTATACGCTGTTAGTGTAAAAATTCTGAAGAACAAATTACACCCCGGCGAGATAAAAATCTAACCAAGCATAATTTGCCAAGCAGAAAGTTACTTAAGACAGGGTTGCTCAAAACTCAAGCAACCAAGTAACTATTGATTGTGATATGATCGTACACACAAATCACTTCAATAGTTCCTGAATGCACCAAATTTTCACTTTTATGTACTCTTCACTGCTTCCATTTTTCAAATCATGTGCAAACAGTTATTATAATAGTTAAAACTAATTCCAGTAGTTTCCTTAACGCTAATTCCTGACACATATGGTACAGCAACACACTGATAGACAAATTAAACCCAGTGTTATGGTGTACAACAGTTCGGCATTATTGGTCTTACAAAATGTCACCAACATATGTACTATTGGTACCACAAAAAACTAGGACAACCTCCAAATCCATTAGCCATGCATTTTTATTGTTTTAGTTGATTAAATGACCTTAAGAAACTGTCATATGACAGGTTAGAATTATTTACATGTCATAACATTTTAATATCAAAAGCTACAATATAAAATAGTCATAAAACTAAATCAACATGCAATTTGCTGAATAGTTACACCGTTTTGTATGCCAGCATAACTCCTAGCTTTTGAAACTGAACTTGCTTTAGGCATGATTGACAGTGACGTTTTGAAATAATTTGAAAGTTAATCACATATCAGTTGCCAATTAAAAATTCAGATTCACACAGCTAAAAAAACGTTGTCCTAGTTTTTTTTGGTAGCAATAGTACGTAACAAATATTCTAGTAGGTAGTATGTTTGAATGTATTAATCCCTGATTGGTCTAGCTTTATGATACTGAATTACATAAAAGCTAGGCTATCAAAGACTACTGCAAACAATATTTGGTTACATGTGACAGTATGAATGCTATTGGAAATTTAGGATGGTTTTAATTGGGCCATGCTTTTATTTACAATAATACCAAAATCAAAAGCAGTGTTACTCAAGTCATATTAATTGTGGTGACGAATCACCAATATCTCAACCATTGACGAATTGAAAAGCAAAGTTATCAATGGCCATATATGTGACTGAAGCTAAATATAACAGCAGTAGACACAAAATTAGTTGTAAACACACCTATGCAGAGAGGAAATTTTGGATGTGATGTATCAAATCCACACATCAATCCAAAAGTTCCTTGTACGCACAAGATGATTTTTTGGTGTCCACTTTCACATTTACATGCTTATTTAACTAGAAATGAATGCAGGTAGCACATGCGCCCTAACTAATTTGAAAAGAACCGAAAAGATTGGGATGGATAAATTAAGACCAGTAATATTCGAAATATCTACTAAGTCTAATTCACCACACTGCCTTCATACTTACACTAATAATGTTGTGCAATTTGAATTTGGCGGTATTAAAGAACAAATTAAGACTAAGTGAGTCCACTATGATAGATTATAAAAACCAGTCAAATATAGTGTCCTATAATTCATTGAAAGATAAACGATACCCAGTGATAATTCAAAATCTTATCTTCCAAGCATAGTTCATCAGTCAAAGAACTATTAAAACTTTCATTACTACTATTACATTTTTCTGCATTTACATCTACAACTGTATATTAAATTACCCAACAGCAAATTAACAACTATGTATGTATTATTTATGTAGCTCCAACTGTTGATTAATTGTACATATCACTCTCTGTTACGTCTAGCTTTATGGAAATGAAAACCCACAAAGGTAAACCAACAAAGGGCAATGCAAACAATATTTGGCGTCATTTGTTGAAATCAGGTATTCGAGAACAATTCATACAATACAGATAAAAACAATAACTTACCAGACTTACAGTTGAACATCAATCATAGAATTGTGAAGATCTTGTGGTATCTGTTGATATTTAAATGGTTAACTGCTGTGCTATTGGTTATGATCATTAATGGTGGGTGACCAATGAGGGCATATTGGCCGAGCTCCCCACTACAGTTTCTCAGAATTAAAATAAATTAAAATGTATGTTTTTTTTTAAATATAAGAATGTTTGTATTTTAAAAATATATAAACATTCCAATCTACATTTAGCTTAAATGCAGTAAAATATAAAAAACTGAATATGGTTGGCCCGCTTTTAAAAAACTACAATTAAAAACAATCTATGGTGTTCATTTGTCATCATGCCAAATCCAAATTGATGCTCAATTGAACCAGCTGAATTGATTTAAAGACATGCTTCTTTTACAATCTACTTCTTATACAACGGAAAAAATGCATCCTGTAAGCTGCATAGTTTCTTTTATAACGTACTTCATTGTTAAAACATGCAACATCAACAAAAGTCTCATACATTTTGATTCGCAGAGTACACAACATTTTAGTATCATATTTTATTTTTACATGCTTTGCAAGTTTGTTTAAGAAAAGCACCTCCAAATTCAGTCGTTTGCCAACTTTTCTGTTATGTAGATGCTGATATTTTTGTCTCAAATAGGGGATAAAAATAGTGATACGGCTCCTAGACATTAACGAAAACACAGACGACATTTTGAATGCATCCTTAAAGATTGAAAGTTATCTACAACACTATTTATTGAAAACTCAAAACAGACACTCATACTAGATTTCTTTAAAGAAGTATAGCGTATTTCTCTTATAACAGACATGGTCCCTGATGGTTCATTATAAGCGACTTGTGTTGTATCTTTTCACATTAAAAAATATACATATAGAAGTGTTTAAATAATGTTTTGCATTGTTATTAAAAAAAATCTGGTGTGATACACCCACACAACTTTCTCTTACAGTGATCTTATGATTAGCCAAAAATTTGATTTTTAATTTTTAAGCATTTGTAAAAAAATTTAATAAAATACAAATTCTACAGAAACCGTACAAAATAGAGCATTAGTTCAAGAGACAAATTTTCTCTAAAATGTCAAGTTGAATTCAAAAATGTAATAATATACCGGGTGTTCTATTTAAAATAGGAGTTAATTAAAAAAATAGTAAAAGAACAATTGAAACCCATTTTAGAAGTATTCAACTAGAAAATCATCTATCTCACATCAATACACATTAAAAATGTATTAAAAATGTAAAGTTTTAAAAAAGTCGTTAGAGATTTTTTTTAAAAGATCGAAAAAAAACCGAAACAAGAGTAAACACTATACTTCCGGTTATGCGATTTTCTTCAAAAGCTTGCTGTCGCATCTACTAGATAGTATACAAAACTTATATATGAAGTTTCAACGCCATACTTCTTTTCGTTTTTGAGATATTCTATTCACAGACACACAGACAGACCAATGAACAAAAAGCTCGAAGATCGGTTGAAAACTAAATTTCGAATTTTTGGGGTGAATCCAATACCTCCTTTATCGTAAAAGGAAGTAAAAATCATAATACATAATTTACTAAAACTAAAAATTTTAGTTGCAAGTGAATATAAAATAAAAGTTGTATCATTTAAAAGTATCTCAGTAGTAGCTTGATGAACATTTGTTTAATTTTTACTAAGTCTTAATTTTTTACGGTTACGAGATTCTCCCTTCCCCTGCAGAATGTATTGTTTCAGAGGCACTAGAAGTGGATCTCTAAAACTCCGTGTAAAAAGTTTCCACAAAGTCTTGGGTCAAAAACAAGCCGATTTTGCCAAACTCATCTATATCCAAAAGTTGTTCGTTTCAACAATATTGACCTTCAAAGCTCATGAGAAGAAATTGATTTTTATTAATAATTTGATCTGTTGTCCAAGTGATTGATGTTTAGTTGTTACATACAAAAAATATTACTATGTTTTCTTCATATCCATGTAGTAAGTTTCTTTTTAATATAGTTAGTTATATTTTTGTACTTTGCACTTTATTGTTACTCATTGTATCAATATTTTATAGAATTTAAGACAAGAAAGATAACTATGTTGTCACGACTTGTGCTGACTTGATATACCCAATTAATATTCAAATGTTTTAGCTCTTACAATTTCTTTATGGTTTATTGTCTTAATTATCATTTAATTTGCATGGAACTGATAACACTTATTTGTTTAACTCTTTAACGCTCTCTGGTATGACTGTTATACCACTATGTATAACAGTCAATAATATTTGTTTTGAAACTTAATACTGCTCTAAAACGTATTGTTTCCGTTCTACAGACATTGCAGTTTCTTTGTCTAATTTTATATTTTCTAGAATTATTGTAGTTATAAAACTACCCCAATAAACCTTGATGTAAATGTGTAGCTGGTATGACAGTATTACCACCGTCACAACTTTGACGTGTGTACGCGAATTGGTGAAGTATTTTGTTTCTTACTATTTTGTGGGTGGAATTTTCAAGTTTTGAGCTGGTAAGCGTTTTAGTGTAATATGTAAGTATTGTAATATTGATATGTAGAATAAATTATTTTGTCCTGATTTAATATTTGGAAACCTTTTATTTATGTCGCAAAAATAGTCTATATTTATGTCCACCTTTTTAGTAATAACCTACGTTTTATACAATTTATTTTTGTGTTTCGAGTATTTATAAACATATCTACTAAAGATATAATCGAATTGATTTTGCTACTATGTTGTGCTAGGAAAATATTTACGTTCAAACCAATCATGGTCGCATTTTAGCTGATTTTTTTTCTGGCAAGTAGCAGCGGCCCGGATTGTTTGCGATGGGGTAGTCATAAATTTTCAAGAGAACGTTAGTGCTCCACTAGCAAGTGTTTATATTATTCATTTAAAATATTCAAAAACTATTTTACTTTGTTCATTCAAGTAAACTTATGTTATTTGAAACCTCTTGAAAAGTGTATGTTATTTCTGTTCAAGACAGGTTATTTTGTAAGTGATCAAATAGTCGCTACTAACTATACTAATAAAAATGTGACAATGTAATTGAATTATTTGTTAGAAATTTTACCAGGAGACTACTTCAAAAAATTTATTTTTATTTATAACAACTTTTCACGATTTTTACAAAAAATACATATTTCGTCTCTGATTCAACAAAAAAATATATACTTTTCAGTCGTGTTTCCAAGCCGAAAAATGCATGATTTCGGCATGTTTACGTGGTCGCTAAAAATAAGAACTAACAGTACGTAAATGTATTTGTTGCTAAGACGAAAGAAATAACAGTGAAAAATAGTGTATTTTACAAGAGTACCGGTTTTTCGTGAATTGAAAATTTTGATTTCACGAACGAAAAAAAAAGTATTTCATCGATAGTAGGTAATGCTATATGTTATTCATTAATTTAGTAAGCATCTAAATAAATAACTCGACACTATTATGAAGTGGTATACCAATGACCATTGACAACATATTTTGTCCTGAATGCTCACTGGTAGAACGGTTTACCAGCATCTTTTGCAAAACTGAAAATGTATTTTTAATAAAATCATTGTTTTTCGGTTTCCTGGCATCTCAAAGAAAGCATACCAATTAAAATTTCGATTTTTTTTTGTAATTTAATTTTTTTAGGGTTAACAAAATACTACAGTTAATTCATTTACAGTTAACTTATAATTATTAGTTAATGCCATCTGATAAGCAAATTATATAGTAATTATGCAGCTGATGACCCAATAACGATTGTAATTTCAGCAATTAGGTTCAAGTTTAATCTCAGTGCAAATCTAACATCTACTTGCTTGCAGAGTGTAATTACATTTCAAATTTTTGAGACTCACCTGATTATTTAATTTATAGATATTAATGATACAAGTTACGTTGTGTGCCATAACCAAACGTGTATTGTTTGAACAAAATCGTTAGAACCGATTCTAAAAAAATCGAAAAAAACTGAAAAATCACAAGAGCAAACAGCTCACTTCCGGTTATGCATATCAAACATAAGATGAGTCAAACCCGAAATCTGGCATCACCGCATGGGTTTATTAAAGTAGGATTAAGATCTCAATAATAACATACAGGAGTGACGTGCTGTTTGGTAATCATGTAAAGTACAGTCGTGTTTAAATAAAACTTCTTAGAGTAATCGAATCCATAAAATGTGTTCGAAAAAATAATTACTCTTTTATTACAATGTTCCAGATACGAGCATCATACTTATCCAGTATCAAACCTTTTGTCAGTCGGCGCAAAAATATTTACTTGCCGATTAAAGGTTTTAAAATATTTAGTAAATAAAATTTTCAACTGTTTATGGTGTTTCTAAGCGTTGATAACTGAAACATTAAAATAAAATGCTAATTATATCAGAATTTTTTGATAAACACTAATTTTTGTTATACTTTTTCCAGCATTTATTCTTAAAAGCGGTTTATTTTTTAAAGTTTTATCACTTTTTAGTTACTGTTTAAATATTTATTTTAATGATCTTAATGATCTTTATTTTCGGAGGAAAAAATACATTTGAAGATCATTTTAACGCATTTTTTCTTACTGTACGGTCCCATGCTATTGTAGAATTTTTATATATTACATGGGACATCTTCTAAAGAATTCTCGATCGAATGCAAAACACATTTTCGTAAGATTAGTCGCGCTGTCTTGGAGCAATCCCTACATATAGTTAAAAACATAATCGTGTACCTACATACATAAAAAAAAATACATATAAGCCGTTCACGTTCATTTTGGGTCAGGTGAGGCTATGACCATTGTGTTAGGTTAGGTTGTTTTCAGTTTAAGGTTATATTTTCTGAATAGGTACATTGTTGCCGGATATTCTCTAGTCTCCACATCGACTCGCGTTCTTTTAAATTTGGTCTGTACTTTTTAAATTGGAAGTAGCATCGTTTAATGGAAATTTTTTGTTGTAACAAAATTATTTTGGGCATTTTGACTTTTCCTTTGACTGAAATTAAAATTGTTCCTACATATTTGATAAATCATTTATTTTCTTATGAATATTAAAATAATAAATCTGGCAATGCGGTAGCAAGAACATGTCAAACAGCGACTGACAGAAAAAAAAATGCATCCGCGACATCATCGAATCAGTTAGTCCAACATGAAAAGAAAAAATCATAGCCAACTTTGTCCCAAAAAGGTCGTGAACGGCTTATACTGGGCGAATTCATATAACCTTTTCTTTTTATTTATGGGTTAAAAAGGGTAACTTTAAAATTGTTGTGTGAATCGGCTTTATCACTGAGTATTTATTTATTTGTTATCAGCACCTTCCAACCGTCTCACTAATCCGGACTAATTCATGCAAGTAGTAATCCGAATTATCGAAAATTCGGATTATTGGAATCAATTTCAAACACGTTTTATTTATACACGTATAATGAAAAATGACCTATACTACGTAGTACATAACAAAAAAATAAATCCTCTATTTGCCATTAACCCAACGCATTACATACAGATTGATGGCAGATAATGTGAACATCGGCAATCAAATGAGTTAGAATAGTTTATGGGCTTTGTATGCGTTGGGCAGAAATAGACATATATGATTTAAAATCTAGTATCCTGGGATTCAGTGTTTTCTAAAAACAAAATACCTTGATTCTGTGGATACTAGATGTTAATCGTATATTATTCTATTATTTCTGTTAAGCGCATACAAAGCCCATGACCTATTTTTTAACTCATTTGATTACCTATGTTCACATTATCTGCCACCAATCTGTATAAATACAGACATACATAATATTCTCGAGTGGAGTATGAAGGTATTTTGAAGGAAGTTTACATTAACCAAAACATCAAACGATGCAAAAATGAAAACTAAACAAAACCTTCTAGGAACAATTTGACGTGCCTTGAAAATAATCCGAACTATGGTAACAAAATACGCAGCGCAGTCCGAAGTACAGAAGGTATTTTGTGCGCTCAAGTTGATACGGATTAATGAATCAGTCAACATCCGGATTATAAGGTACATAATTGCTGTTGAAATTGAATCCGAATTACTGGGAGTTCCGGATTACGGGAGGTACGGATTAGCGAGACGGCACTGTATAAGAAGAGTATGCATATATACATATAATATAATTAAAATAATTTAAATTAGAAAAAATAATTAAATACTATAGAAATTAAGCAGAACGAGATACTTGTCATCTCAAAAATCAATTGTTTTCAATGTTTTTTTCAATCTCTGCAAGTTCACTTCAAATACCGCTGCAATGTTATTATAATATTTACATATGCATATGAGTGGCGAACTCATTTAATAATTAGTTCTTGGACAGCTATATGAAAAAGAAACAGCGTGCCTAGTGCCTAAATGTGGAACATGAAGGTTTACTGAGTTCAATAAATGTGGAGCATACAAAATATTTTTTTTCCTACTTCTAAACTTAAAGACATTCTGAAAAACAAAGAAGTGCCAAACTGTATGAAGAGAAAAGTATATGACTCTTGTATATTGCCAGTTATGACATATGGGTTAGAGACTATGACCCTAACAGAGAAAAGTGCTGAAAAGCTGAGAATAACGCAGCGTGTCATGGAGAGATCTATGCTTGGCATTAGTCGTAGAGACAGGGCCAGAAATGTAGAAATTAGAAACCAAACCAAGGTATCTGACATTATGCAACGTGTCGCAAGACTAAAATGGAGTTGGATAGAGCATGTGGCAAGAAAAGACTCTGAAGAATGGTCAAATCGAATAATGCAATGGAGACCTAGAGCATACAAAAGAAGCGTTGGAAAACCACAGAAAAGATGGACCGACGACATAAAGGCATTTGCAGGAAAACGATGGCATCAAATTGCACAAGACAAAATCACTTGGAGAAATCTAGGGGAGGCTTACGTCCAGCAGTGGACGGACCAAGGCTGAAGAAGAAGAAGAAAGAAAGATACAAAATATAAGTAAGAAAATTATATCTGAATTCTTTCTTCTTTTTTCAAGTGTTTGAATTTGAAATAGATCTAGTATATCTTTATAGTTACCTTCCCAGTTAGAATTTGTCTTTTTTCCGCCAATCGTACTAGAACTGACACATTATTGACAAATTTTTTTGGAGAAAAGTCAACCATTCCATTACATCAGCCGTTGCTAGGTAATTTACAACAAAACTGTACAGAAATAATATTCCCGTCTTAGGCAGGGGACGTTTAAGTACTATTTCTTAGTTTTTTTAATTACTCGTATCGATCGGCGGAAAAATAGTATGTGTATCATGGACAAAAAGCAACATTCTCAAACTCGTATGTTGTTGGGCTCGACATTCGCCTCGCCCTACAATATTCACAGTTGTCCGGGAATGTTAAAAATTGTGTGTGCAATGCGTAGAAAAAGTGTCTTTTTTTGTAATCTGTGGGTTTCTAATTTCGGCTTCACCTGGATTAAAGATATAAATTACCAAAAATATCTCGTTTAGTTTTCCCATCTTGTTTATCGATTTTTATTGAAAAATAACCGAAGTTGTTTTTCAAACTGCCAAAGTAGCGAAAGTATTGCTATTGCTAAACAGTGGAAAGAGGGTGGAAATAAAGGGAAACGATTTCAGTGATATTGATATAACTGAAGAATTCATTGACGAAGACGATGATGAAAAAGTACGAGTAGAAGAAGAATAAATTAAGACAGAAATAAATCACACAACAACAAGAACAAGTAACATCTTCAAGTAATACAGAATATTCAAAAGAAAAACCAACCAAAATATTCAAGCAACAATAATAAATACAAACGATTGAAGTGGGATAAAAAACAAAAAACACTTGTTGAAAAGCATTTTCGAGGACATATAAAGAACAAAAATCTTCCTAAAAAAGATGAATGTCTGCAACTCATTAAACTACATCCTGACATGTTCAAAATGAATTTGAAAAATATGAAAAGCGCAAATTCTTAATTTTTCAAAACCATCTTATCAAACAAACAACCGGTATTTGTTTTTTGTTGAACACTTAAATGCAGGCATTATTAGTATGTACTTAGTACTAGTTTCAAAATGTAGAGCTGGAGAAATGGTTGTTTAATTTAAAATAAAATTAACTGTGGGATGTTTGTATAGATGGGTATAATGGTGGGCCTGTAAATGCTGTTTAGTATTTCAGCACATACAGATTGCGGCAGGCAACTATGACCATAGCAAAAGCAAGGGGACTTTACATGTGGCCGTAATTGTATTTAAAAAATTAAAAAGTCGAATATATACCTTGTATTTATAATTATCCTAACGACCTACCGCTATCGTACATTGATTGTTCGTTTGTTAAACACCACGACGGCCACATGCATATTCTTCTTGCTTTTGCAATGGTCCTAGCAGCCTGTCGCAATCTGTATACGCTGCTTCCAATATTTCAAATCAAAATAAACTGTGAATCGCATAAATTACTTTTTATTAGATTCTAGCATTCGCAACATTGCAGAGTCGGATAACGTCGACAGTACGATATTACTTATAAACTCTGGCTTGAAAAAGCTCTTGAATGTATTGGATCTGTCAAGGTTTATTGGATGTAGTAGTAAATATTTTTCAAGATTTTGTTACCCCTCTAAGGTTAATAAAAACATTTAATATTTATTAATCAGAGACATACTCCTCTCAACTCTTTATTTCACGTGGGTCTGTGGTCGCCTGAGAAACATATAGGGCTTGACAACGTCATATGACATTTATTTCACTTCATGTATTACCAAATTAGTGGAATCAGTTATAATAATCACAGCGCCTTCCATGGCCTCCTTCGACCGCAAAACTAGAATGGTTTTGCTGTACTTCCTTGAAGCATAAAATTGCATATTGATTTCCTGGAATTTCTCATACCGAAAAAGTCTTAGAAGGCATAGTTAATTATATATATATACAGGGTGTTTGGTTCACCGACGTATATCCGAAAGGAGGTGGTAGGTGAGTCGGTTTGGAACTTATTTAACCAAAAATACCTTTATACAAAGTGTCACGGTTTCTGAGATAAAGCCAACTTTGTGATATAAAAATATTATTAAAAAAATAAACTACCCACAGGGCATTCGAAACCTAATTCTATAAATTCATGTCCTTAGATTAATCGGTTTCACAATTTTTCACTTCCTTTTAGGATAAAGCAAGTATTAAATTCACCCCAAAAATTCTAAATTGAGTTTTCAACAGATCTTCACGTTTTAGAGTCCCCTGGACCCAAAAAACATGTTTTTGTTCATTGGTCTGTCTGTCTGTGAACAGAATAAATGTACAGCGACGCCTATAATTGGCCTAACGGCTGTTGGCTGAGTAGTACTAAATAAATAAATAAATCTCAAAAACGAAAAGAGGTATGGCGTTGAAACTTTATATAAAAGTTTTGTGTACACCCGGTATATTATTACATTTCTGAATTCAGCGTAAAATTTTAGAGAAAATTTGTCTCTTGAACTAACGCTCTATTTTGTACGGTTTTGTAGAATTTGTAATTTTTGAAAATTTTTGACAAATGTAGTAATGTACAGAATATTTAGTTAGGAGATCGATATTTTATAACTTACCAAAGGTAAATACTTCAGTTGTAGAAACTGCTTTAAGTAGCTACAAAATAAAAGTAGCATCATTATCGATGTATAGTTGTATTATTTTAAGTGCGTCCAAATCGTGTGGCTCTCAATTTACTAGATACATAACAGTACAGAAAGTTACTGTTTTAAACGCTTGTCATCTCTAGACTTAATTCATATTAATTAATTTAATTAGTGTAAGAATACCTATTTCTAATTTAGCCTATTTAATTTATATAAATTTGTGTTAGAATCTTAATATAGGTTTCTAACTTATGTTATTCTTTTAGTTAGCACCCCCCACTGCTCTTATATTTTGGTATATTAACTTCAGAGTATTTGAAATTGAATTTGTTGTCGAATACCAATTTGTATTCATCAACATTTTAAAAATAGTTCATTTAAAGGCAAAAAGTTATATTTTAACCGTAAGTAACCGCTCTTGGAATAAGAGGTTGAACAAAACTCCAATGCTGCCCAGCTGCTGCTAGTAGCTGGTTTGGCTTTGAAAAATACTCTTGCAACTAGAATTTGGTCTGGATGTATTGTACAATATTAAAAAATTGTGAAACCGATTAAACTAAGAACGTGACTTTATAGAATTAGGTTTAGAATACCTTGTAAGTAGTTTATTTTTACTTCCTTTTACAATAAATGAAGTATTGGATTCACCCCAAAAATTCGAAATTGAGTTTTCAGCAGATCCTCACGTTTTAGAGCCCCTGACCAAAAAAAAATTTTTTTTCATTGGTCTGTCTGTGTGTGTGTCTGTGAACAGAATATCTCAAAAACGAAAAGAGGTATGGCGTTGAAACTTCATATATAAGTTTTGTGTCCTATGTAGATGCGACAGCGAGCTTTTAACAAAAAAACGCATAACCGGAAGTTGTTAAAATTTTGAATTCAGCTTAAAATTTTAGAGAAAATTTGTCTTTTGAGCTAACGCTCTATTCTGTACCCTTTTTTTGTAGAATTTGTAATTTTTGAATTTTTTTGAGAAATGCTTAAAAATTAAAAATCAAATGTTTGGTTATTTATAAGATCACACAGATGTTTTTAATAAATATTTTTATATTTATAATTAACTATGCCTTCTAAGACTTTTTCGGTATGGAAAATTTCAGGAAATAAATATGCAATTTTATGCTTTACGGAAGTACAGCAGAACCATTCTAGTTTTGCGGTCGAGGTGGCCATGGAAGGCGGTGTGATTATAACTGATTCCACTAATTTGGTAATACATGATATGAAATAAATGTCATATACACGGTGAGCTTTTTTCCATTTTAAGGATTGGGATCTGGGAAACCATAAGACATAGAGATTCGGGTAAATGAGGAAAGAGTTGTCGTTTTAAGAGCTTATACAAGATATGCTTTTGTGTTTTGAAAAAAAACACAGTTTACTAGATATGAGCGAAAACCAGATGTAGTGATTTTTCTTTTAAATGTTGTAGAATCGTTATTATTAGGAATACAATAAAATTACACGAATAAAAGTTTATGCTTAACATGATGAACATACTTTTTTCCTTCTCGATTTTGCGGTTTTTGAGTTATAATACACACTTTAATTTTTTAAATGGCAGTCATAGTTGGCTTTGACATATTTAAAAAGGACATTTTTTTCTCTTTATAACGATATAAGGTTTGCTATACTTACTTTGATAAATAAATGGGATGCCATTTTCAAACTATTGAGAGGTAAATAAACAGAGTTTGCAATGGAAAACAATAAACAAACAAAATACTTCTGCTCATTGTTTTAGTTGAAATTTTACAGTTCTGTAACTTCTACGATTTAAATTTCAGTTGTTTTCTAATCGCGAAAAACTTAATATGGTCGAATGTTTTATTGTTTGTAATAAAAATAGTGTTTTTGCTGCCGAACGGTACCAACAATTTTATGAAAATCGAGGTCAATCATCACAACCGACGTTCAACAATTTATACATAAATCTGAGGCAGTGTGATTCCTTTTCCAAACCAAAGAGGGATGAAGACGTTATTAAAGAGGATATCCAAATAAATGTATTGGCGTACGTTGACCTGAATCCTTCTACTTCGTCCCGACAAAGCAAAGGACAGTCATGAAAATTTTGAAGAAACATAAATTTCGCCCATGTCACTCATCAGTAGGGCAGACACTGCATCTAGGAGACCATGCTTCAAGAATTGCCTGCAGTAATTGGTACATTAATATGATTCAACAGAATCCAGAGTTTGAAACCAAATTTACCAATTGCAGTATGTTCAATAGGCACAATAAACATTTGTGGATGTAGGAAAATCCTAGAAGACTTCGTGAAAGAAGGCCCCAAAGAAAATTTGGATTTAATGTTTGGTGCGGAATTATTGGATCGCGAATTCTTGGACCTTTCATCTACGAGGAAAATTTGACAGATCAGCGTTATTCTATTGTGAAAAGATGCCACTTGTGTTTAAATAATAATGGTGGACAATTTGAACATTTGCCGAAATAGATTAATTTTTTTACATGTAATTACTTATACTTACTTAGTAGAAATTTAAATGTAATAATTCGCAGCTTCTTTGCGTTGTTGTTCTATTTGCCGCCCTAAAGTTTTTAGGTGAGCTGAGTAATTAATTACATTAAGAGGAAACAATCTGGTGTGATACACGCACACAACTTCCTTTTACAGTGATCTTATAATTAGCCAAATATTTGTTTTTTAATCTTTAAGAATTCGTTAAAAGTTTTCAAAAATTACAATTCTACAGAAACCGCACAAAAGAAAGCATTAGTTGTTGAAGAGACAAATTTTCTCTAAAATTTTATGCTTAATTCAAAAATGTAATAATATACCAGATGTTTTATTTAAAATACAAGTTAAAAAAAAGGAATCCCATTTTGGAGGTATTCAACTGGAAAATAATAATAATAATAATGTTTATTGAGCATGACAGTAATTTAAATTACAAAAAAAAGTAAAAAGTACATAGTATAATAAGAACAAAACATAAAAGAGAAAACATCAACCAAGAAAATAATATTACATGCCCAAAAGGGAAAAGATCGGCAAGGCCGCTTTTCACTGTTCCCTATTAAAAAAGTAAACAAAACAAAATCGGTTATGGTGGCATAAGCTATTAATGACAAATAGTAATATTAATAAATTCAAACTAACAAACCACTCTGAACATTTGCCACACATTCTCTAAAAGATTTCCTAAACCTGTTCAGAGTAGGTTGCAAGAACACATGTTGAAAAGAGTTAATTATCTTCGGTGCTGTATAATCAAAACAATCTTTAAACCTACCTCACATCAATACACATTAAAAAATTAATAAAAATGTAAAGTTTGAAAAAAATCGTTAGAGCCGTTTTGAAAAAATCGGAAAAAACTGAAAAAAGTAAACACCATACTTTCGGTTATGCCATTTTCTTGAAAATCTTCCTGTCGCATATAAATAGTACCCAAAACTTATATACCAAGTTTCAACGTCATACCTCTTTTTGTTTTTGAGATATTCTGTTCACAAACAAACAGACACACAGGCAGACGGACCAATCAAGTTTGGGTTATATTCCGAAATTTTAAAAGCAGAATGGAAATTAATGTATGTATCTTATTAAGCGGAAAAAATCTACAATTTTTGTTCTTATCATATTTCTGTATCTCTAATATTAACGATTCTACAACATTTAAAAGAAAAATCACTAAATCTATTTTTCGCTCATATCTAGTAACCTATTTTTTTTCAAGAAACAAAAGCATAACTTGCATAAGCTCTTAAAACTCTTTCCTCATTTAACCGAATCCCTATGTTTTATGGTTTCCGAGATTCCAATGCTTAAAATTTAAAAAAGCGCACTCTATATACAGGGTGTCCCAAAAATAATGGGGCACCGATTAGTCATAGATTCCTTAATTTATAATAAATCGATTAAAACTAATATACCTTAGTACAAAGTCTCTTCAGTAAGAAGTTATAGGGCCTTAAAGTTTAATTTTTAATTTTTATGCTAATTTTTACAAATGTAAAGAGATCGATTTCCATATAGGTACACTTGCTTACCGTTATGTACTGCACTAATACAAATATTTCCATAAACTAAAGTTGATTGTAAGAGGCACTTTACCTACCTTTGAGAACTTCTTTTACCTCTAACTTTATTATCTGTAACATTTTTTTTTTATTTTAGGTTATCGTCCGAAAGAGGATTAAAAAGGGTAAAAATAAAGTGCTCTTAGTTCATAAGCGTAAAACCGTTTACCTTAAAATGCCTATTAAAGGTTTTTGATTGTCATTAAGACATGCAATTACCAAGTATCCATGATCACAAAAACAATGGATAGTGATCTAGTAAACGACAATAATAAATCAATTAATGCTGTTGGTAACATAAAAAACAATCTTTTATATATACGAAAATGTCGTGAGATAATGGACATTTTAGCAATGGAGAAATTATGTCGCAGTATTATCGTAAGCACAAAAGAAAAAAAATGTAGGTCAATAATGTCATTAATTGATTTATTATTGTTGTTTACTAGATCACAATCACTATCCATTGTTTTTGTAATCATGGATACTTGATAATTGCATGTCTTAATGACAACCAAAAACCTTTGATGGGCATTTTAAGGTAAACTGTTGCTTTTACGCTTATGAACTAAGAGCAGTTTATTTTTACGCTTTTAATTCTCTTTCGGATAGTAATCTAAAATTTAACAAAAATGTAACAGATAACAAAGTATAGAGCTAAAGGAGGTTTTCAAAGGTAGGTAAAGTGCCTCTTACAGTCAAGTCTTGTTTGGCTTAGTGCAGTTAATAGTAAACAAGTGTATCAACATTGAATTCGATATCTTTACATTTGTAAAAATTATCATAAAATTAAAAAATTATAACTTTCAAGAAATCAGTAGTGGCGGGTTAACAAGTTAATGTCAAATTAATAAATCTCAAAATTGTTACCAATATAAACTTAGAGATTACTAGCATCTAATATTTGTTCTGTTTTTTACCGCCCGCAAAGCTTAAGGTCACTAGATCAATACACTAATGAGTATAAGGTACCGCCATTCCATTCCTTGCGTGAGAAAATTGTAAGATAAAGATAACAAATATAAATTTACCAAAAGCAATAGGGAAGACACTAGCTTTTGGGGATTTTCTTTTTGGTGTAGTGGTACTGCTGTGAAGTCAAATTATTGTTAGATTATGTTTTTATCACTAATTTGATAAAATTGTGCTACAATGACATATATAAAAAATCACTAATAGCTGTACCTTATACCTAGTGTAGCCGGGCTCCATATCTCAGTGGTTAAGCCTTCTGATCTAAGGGTTGAGAGTTCGATCCCCAATCCCGGTGAGGTTTTTAAAAAATTAAAAATGCGGATAAAACCTCTACAGAATGCCATCATTCGGAAGTGATGTAAAGCCGTGGGTGCCATGTTACTACGATGTGTAGCATGTAAAAGATCCCTTGGAACTCCTTAGTCTCGGCAAAATTTTAAGTAGGATCAAAGAGCATATATGCTCTTTTGTAGGACTAAGGTACCTGGTACTCTGAATACCTAAACCTTGTTCACGGGGTTGGCAAAAAGGGTCTATAAAGGCCTACTTGCTTGACATCTGTCTTCCCACAAATACTACTACTACTGCACCTATCATCTTGACTATACTTCCAAATTAATGTGTTTTTATTAGACTGTACATTAATTTAATTATTAAAATGTGAAAAATAGCAGTGGTGCTAACGTACTCTGAGTTTGACAGTGCGGATGTCAAGTAAATAGATAATAGTGTATTAATCTGTTGACCTTAGCAATGCTACAATGGCTCAATGTTTTGAGATTAGGTATAATATATAGCATTGATTTTTTCTCAAAATGTGCTTAACTTTTTATCTTCATCGGTGTTGTTTTAGAGTATTAACCAAATTAATTTTAGTATCGTTAATAGCTTTCTGGAATGGATATTACCGCACTCATTTTACATAACAAAAATACATTGAACCAGATTTTTAAAATATTGAACAATACACGTTTGCTTATGGCACATAACACAACTTGTATGGTTAATATCTATAAGTTTTGAGTTTCAAAAATTTTAAATATAATTACTTATAACTGTAAGCAAGTAGGTGTTAGATTTGCATTGAGATTAAACTTGAACCTAATTGCGGAAATTCCAATCGTTATTGGGTCATCAGCTGCATAATTATTATATCATTTGCTTATCAGATGGCATTAACTAATAATTATAAATTAACTATAATATTTTGTAAAAGCAATAAGTGTTATTAGTTCCATGCAAATTAAATAATAATTAAGATAATAGACCATAAAGAAATTGTAAGAGTTAAAACATTTGAATTTAATTGGGTATATCAAGTCAGCACAAGTCGGCAAAACTGCTTTTTTAAAATTATTAGAAAATTTATTTTCGTCAGGTTTTTCTGTAAATAACTTGTGTCCTTTTGACATTTAAAATTAAATTGCCAGCTTTTCTTTTTTGAAAATGAATACGCGTAAAAATCGGAATCTTTTAAAATTAAACGTAAAAATCTGGTGTGACACACGCACACAACTTCCTATTACAGTGATCTTATAATTAGCCAAAAATTTGATTTAAAATTTTTAAGCATTTGTCAAAAATTTTCAAAAACTACAAATTTTACAAAAATGGTACAAAATAGAGTGTTAGTTCACCAGACAATTTTTTTCTAGAATTTTAATCTGAATTCAAAAATGTAATAATATCCCGGGTGTTCTATTTAAAATAGGAGCTAATAAAAAAAATAAAAAAAACAAAAGAAACCCATTTTAAAAGTATTCAACTGGAAAATCACCTATCTCACATCAATACACATTCAAAATGTAATAAAAATGTAAAGTTTAAAAAAAAGCGTTAGAGCCGTTTTTGAAAAAATCGAAAAAAACTGAAAGATCACAAGAGTAAACACCTACTTCCGGTTATGCGATTTTCTTCAAAAGCTTGCTGTCGCATCTACATAGTACACAAAACTTATATATGAAGTTTTAATGCCATACCTC
>CALNHX010007597.1:0-71874 GCA_940337035.1 Agriotes lineatus
GCTACTTGTTAATTTTGGAATAAACAGCGAGCTACCCACACGGAAGCCACGTAACGCAACGTAAATGAAATAATCCACAGTTAATTTATCATTATATGTATTTATTTTACTATTTATTTAACTGGTAATACATGATACATAGGTACTAATAATAACTACATTCCTACCTACCAAACGAAGTTGTTTGAAAAATAAACACAAACTTTTATCCAGCCACAACGGCATGTCACGTAAGATTTAAAAATAGTTAATAATAACAACAAAAAAGTAACGCACTATCATGAACATAAATATTGAAAAATAAAAAAGCACGTTCAATGAGAAGGCTGACACTCAGACTCATCGATAATTTTTTTAATGTTTGCAGTATAATTTGATACAGCCATTCGAATACAATTATCCAAATGTTCATCTGTAAGTCGATTGCGATATTTGTTCTTAATAAACTTCATATTGGAAAAAGAAGATTCACACAAATAGGTTGAACTGAATAATGCTTTCACTTTCAAGGCAACACGGCATAGAACTGAATATTTGTCTTTACTTACAATAGGCCAGATACATTTGGTACTTGAGACTAACGATTTTAAGGCTAAATCATTTTGAAAATCAATTACTTCCATTTCTGTTGCAGCGATGTCTTCGCCAAAGTTCTGCATAACACAAGTTGCAAACTGTTGGATATCAATTTCCATAAAGGGTGAAACAACAAACTGCGCTACTAAAGCCATTTCGTTGAAATCCTTAAAACGATTTTTGAAGTTATTCTTCAGGGTAGAAACTATTTCTACATGATATTTGCTGTCATAGGGTTCTAATGGATTTTGAGATATTTTTTCTGAAAGAATAGGAAAATGCTTGGCATCGCTGTTAATTAGGTTTTGTTCCCAAAACTCCAGCTTTTTGATAAATGCTTTTATATCAGAAATCATTTCTGCTAGTTCTTTGTCTCTCCCCTGAAGCTGCAAATTAAGTTCGTTTAATTTCTCGGTAATGTCCACGAGAAAACCAAAATCTCTAAGCCAGATTGAATTTTCTAGTTCCGGAGTCGGTTCATCGCGTTTTTTGAAAAATTGAACTATGCCAGATAGGACATCATTAAAACGTTTCAGCACCCGTCCTCTACTTAACCATCGGACTTCAGAGTGAAGGAGTAGGTCCCCGTATTGACAGTCAACTTCATCGGCCAAGGTTTTGAATAATCTTCTTTGTAACGCTTGAGCTCTAATCTTGTTCACAATTTTTACCACCAGTTTCATAACGTTGTTTAGTTTCAGGAAATTTCCACATAATACTTCCTGATGGATAATGCAGTGGTAAGAGAGAAATTGCGGAAAAGTTTCATCTTTACGACATAACGCCACCAGACCCTTATCAAAACCCACCATAGCTGGAGCGCCATAGGTTGTCAAGCCTACCATTTTCGATATTGGAATTTTCTCGGAAGAAATAATATTTTTTAAATGAGAAAACAACTCCTGTCTAGTAGTGTGTCCTTTCAGTGGAATAAACTTCAAAAGATCTTCTTTAATCGTAAAATCACTAAAAACCATCCTGACGAACACGGCCATCTGGACAGTGTCAACGACATCTGTTGATTCATCCAGTTGAAGTGAAAAATAAACACAGTTATCTAAGTCAGTTCTTAACTGTAAAAAAATATCATTGCTCATTACTTCTACACGTCTCATCACTGTATTAGCAGAAAGTTGCATAGATTTTATAGCTGAAACTATCTCGTCTTTGTTTCTAAAGTTGGCAAATAACGAGTCAGCAGCTTCTAAAAACGCCTGTTTTATCATTTCCCCGTCTTCATAAGGTTTCTTTTTTTGTGCAATTATCTGGGACACACGGTACGATGCTTCAGTTGCAGCCTTATTTTTGTCGATTGTTCTTAAAAATATTGATTGTTGTCCAATTAACTGCTTTTTTAACTGTTTCAGTTTCTCCTTTCTGGCGGCAGAATGTAGTGGGAATGATTTTTCAAAATTAGAATGTACAGTTTTATGATGTCTCTCAATATTTCCTTTTTTAGCAACGGAGACCGAAGTATTACATAACAAACACACATTTTTATCTTTAACTTCTGTAAAAAAAGTATTGTTCTTCCCATTCCGAATGAAAGTGGTATGTCTTTACCTTCTTACAACTGCTTGCCATAATATTATTTTTTGTTGTTCACTACTAACCCAACCGCTGGACGTTGGTTACGCGTTCAGTTTTAAACTAAGCGCAATGTCGCCGCGCCGTGCGTATTTATCCCGTTCAAAGCAATCCAGATCGTTCTCGAACACTAACGCACTGGTCCGGCTGGTCGGTTCTAGCCGATTCTAGCCGATTCTAGCTTGATGGCGTCAGCGGCAGATCGCTCGCCGCAACGTTGCCGCTGTTTATGTTTAATATTATGACAATTAGATTTTTTTGTGGAATTTTAGGAAGCTTCTCTGATTTTGTATTTTCGTTGTGAGAGCTACCAGAATTGCCCCCGCGAGCTACCGGTAGCTCGCGATCGACAGGTTGGCGACCACTGCTTTAGACAATATCTTTGTGTTGTGCCATTGTATTTTATGGTTTTCATCCCAAACATGTTCTGCCAGCTTAGATTTATTGAATTGATAGATTTTTATCATATTTATATGTTCTTTAACTATAACTGCTGAAGGTCTGGATGTTTCACCAATATAATATTTCCGGCATTCACAGGGAATACTATATATACTATTCCTTGAATGTTGTTCTTCGTTGAACGGTTTAGTTTTTGTAAGAACTGACCGCAAGGTATTCATCGTTTTGAATACCGTCCTAACATTGAATCTATTTCCAATTCGTCTAATTTTGTCAGATATGCTTGGAATATATGGTATAGTTACAGTATTATATGTTTGAGTGTCATTTCTTTGTACGTGTGTGACATTGCTTCGTGTATTGAAAATGTTCCGAACAAGAGTCTCTGGATAGCCATTTTCTTGTAAAACATTAATAATAAATTCTTTCTCTTTCACATTAGAGCAAACAACTTTGGCTCAGTTGTAGAAACTTTTTACACCGCCTGTCTTTATGTTTTTGTGATGGTTGGAATTAAAATGTAAGTACCTATTAGTATTGGTTTTGTTACGGTATGCTGATCTTCCAAAAGTATTTATGGCCAAAAAACGTTTTTATTTTGTTTACTATCTTTTCTTCTGATCCCAAAGGTGTGGTCCTGTGTTTGTCTACCCGGTCGAAAATCGGTCTATTGGTCTTCTACTTTATCTTAAATTGCACTTCGTTATCGTTTTTCTATAATTCTGAAATATACCTTACTTGCAACCAATGATAAGCACATTTCCCTGTAATTTTCAGAACATGTAGCATCTTCTTTTTGTGTATGAACATAATGATATTTTGCTGTCAGTTCTTTGGGGTTTGATCTATTCTCCTGATCTATTCTCCAAGCGTGCTAAACTCGCAGGGGTCGGCAACCTGCGGCCCGCGGGCCGCATGCGGCCCTTTGCAACTTTTTGTGCGGCCCGCCAAAGCACCAATATAACTTTAGGAAAAATAAACAAACTTAGAGCGTAAGCGTGCCGAAATGTGGCCGGTGACAAAAATGCGCCACAAACAGAAGCATAGTGGGAAACCTATTTTACTGCGCAAGTTTAATCCCCACTCCCCAGCGAATACGACGTCTCGCTTAGCAAGTGTAGCATTTTTTTCTAGTGATGGGCATAATCGGATGATTTCAATAATCGGAATGTTCCATTCCGGAATGTTTATAAAATCGGAATATCATCCGATTATTTTACATTCCGTAAATGCAAGCAAGAGAAAACGAGCGAAATAACAACAAGCGGAAGGAAGATGAAGTGCGTGCAAATTTACGATGAGAGCACTCGCCGTCGCGCCGTAAGCCCTTATCTGCGTTGGCATCTATTGTTTGGGTTTGTAGGACGGTCAGTAATAGCTATTTACGTTATTAGACCGGTAGTAACATTTTTATGGCCGCGCCAATACTTTACAGGTTGAACCGTAGGGCGAGACCTGTATGTTTGGCAAGGCCATAAGAATTCTTCCGGTCGTGTATCGTATAAGATTTTTTAGGATACTGCATTGGTAACTAGCGTTTACATTGTTACAAACGAGTCCGGTAGATAAAATTTACCGGCCTAGACCAGTAGTAGTTCTATTACTACTGGTCTAGGCCGGTAAATTTTATCTACCGGACTCGTTTGTAACTATGTAGACGCTAGTTAGCAATGCAGTATCCTAAAAAACAATTTATGAGTTTGAGTCGCGCAGTGGGATATGAGGAAATAAAATATGTTTTCAAATTATTACAGTAGTTACGTTAATAGACTTTCGGAAAATGGTAGTGATATTTTAAAGTTTAATAGCACATAAAGTACATAATAGATAGTATAAAACAATACTTGAATTTGAAGTCTGTAGGTGTACTATCTAATAATTAATCTACGAAATACCACTGCCATTAGTGCCATTCACGTATCATACACGTGCGCACACGGCGCGACCCGTCGACATTCGCCAACCAGCATATAGCAAGTGAGTCAATACAACATTCCGTATTCCGTTCAGTTCAAATTGGCATTTCGTTTTCTCATTTTGTGTACCGAATAGTAAAATAATCGAATTCCGAAAGTTCCGAATTTTGTGCACCGAACAGTAAAATAATCGAATTCCGAAAAGTTCCGAAATAATAGAAACCTTCCGATTTTTTGAACAATCGGAAACTTTCCGATTATTCATTCCGGATAGGCCCATCACTAATTCTTTCATTTCGCCAGTTTGCTACTGTATGTTAATATGTGCGTTCATGTTGACAGCCGTATGACGTTTCACTACAATATTTTATATTTTGTATATTTATATATTTTATATTTACATATTTATACATATTTAATTGGAATTGTATTTTCTTTTTTTTCCCTTTTAAGAATTTTTGTTCTCTAACATTATTGTTATTATAGCATGTCAATAAAAAATAATTTTTTCTATATTTATTTTTAATAATATTTATACTCGTATATGATATAAAAGCACTATTTAAGTTACATTTGAATGTACGGCCCGCATAAAAAAATTTATTTTGAAAATGGCCCGCCGTCCGAAAAAGGTTGCTAAAGTATCACTTTTAGCATTTTACAGTTAGTTATAAAAGAAGCCGCTTAGCGCAGTTGAGAAAGCGCTAGGCTTGCATTAAGCAAGTCTGCGGTTCGAATCCGGCGAGGGGCCGGAATCTTTCCACAGCCTTGGTGATTGGAATTGGGCTTGGTCAGACCAAATAGCATATAACGTGAAGAGGTTCAACCTTATGGCAATAATCGTAAGTGTGTAATATGGGTTGCATTAGCAAATATTTCGTGAGAAAGTGCCAATAATTCGTTAAGACAAGAAACTCTTCTACCTATCCTTATTTATTTAATCTTTGCTAATGGTGTCTTACCTGATTTCAGAGAAAATATTTAAGGCTGTAGGAGCCACAGAAAGTATTCGGCTAAAGATCGATTTATATATCTACCTTCTATAGATGAACAGCGTATCGACGGTGGACAGTCGTCAGTTTTGACATTATTAACAGAATTATGACAAAAAAATTATTTATCCCTTCAACTAAAAAAAATAGGTTAATTTGTGATTTTGTCGTTATTTGTTACTATTTTGAAAATCTGTTTAAATACACATAAACTTTATAATGGGGTGCAGGGCATAAAGCAATATAATTATTTTTTTATTTTTTCGTTAACGTGTAATTATTTTTTTTAAATGGGACTAGCAACTTTTATTCTTAATAATAGATATTCCCATTTTAAAAAATTAATTACACGTTTACGAAAAATAGAAAAATAATTCTATTGTTTTATGTCCTGCACCCCATTATAAAGTTTATGTGTATTTAAAAATATTTTCAAAATAGTAACAAATAACGACAAAATCACAAATTAACCTATTTTTTTAGTTGAAGAAATAAATTATTTTTTGTCATAATTCTGTTAATAATGTCAAAACTGACGACTGTTCACCATCGATACGCTGTTCTTCTATAGAACGTAGATATATAAATCGATCTTTAGCCGAATAATTTCTGTGACTCCTACAGCCTTAACATTGTTGCAACATAGTGGCTTGCTCCTATGCGGCAATGACCTTGGAATTACAAGCTTTATTTTCAGAACTACTTAAATTATGATTTCAAATATGACATATACTGGTCAATTACGATTTAATTTGGCGCTCAGGCATCAACATAATTAGGTCGGGAACGGTAAAAATTAGTTACTCTTTTTTAAACTGAAATAACTCTTTTAAGGAATTTTTTAGCTAGTCAAATATATGAAATGTCGGCGTTTACATTGGCGTTTAGAATGACACTAAAATAAAATTTTGCAGATTTTTAATGCTTCCTCTACAGAGTGATTTTTAAGTGGATTTTTTCCGTTTACCAGTAAATAAAGCTAAAGAAAATAAGCATTTTTTCATTTACCACTTTTCCGAAATATTAAAATTAACGGAGGTACAGGGTGTTAAAGTTTGAAAGTAAAAACTAAACTTTGACGTAAAGGTGGCTGGACAATTTTATTTTTGTTTACGTCTGTTGTCAAGCAATAACCGGTCAACTAGTTTTCCGTTGTAATTTTATTAATGTTATTGCTACAATAATGGTTCATGTTATGAAAATAATAAATTAGTGAATATGCTTATTATTTATTGAGAGTTTCGTCAAAATGCCCCTGCCGCATCGCTCTTATACCCGGAACGTATGTGTAGAAGCGATTGGTGATAATATTGAAAAAGTAATTTAAGTTAGATTAAATTTAGTTTAATTTTTGTTAAGTAATTTTAGTTCTTAATTTGAAACTTTAACACCCTGTACCTCCGTTAGTTTTGATATTTCACAAAAATGGTAAATGAAAAAAAATCTTATTTTTTAGCTTTATATCCTGGTACACGGAAATAATCAACTTAAAAATTACCCTGTATAATGAAGTTAACAAAATATATGTTTATTAAAAAAATAAAGGTTTAGAGAAATAGACAAAATGAAGTGTATTAAAATGTGACAGTTTATTTAATCTATAATACAAATATATTCCCAATAATCCAAAAAAGGGGGAAGGAGGATGGTCGTACCCATACCCCTGTCCTGATTCGGACAGCCATCTATTACCAGAGAATAAATGACTGATGACTTGGGTGAAACTTGTTAACCCTACAAAATCTTCTAACTTCTATTACGTGCCTTTTGGTCCATAAAGTTCGCCTGGCTCACTTCTTAATCTAGCACTATTTGGAGTCTATTTTTTATAATTAAAATAGCCGAAAAATCTCAAAATAAGCTAATATTTTACTTAGAAAATCATCATATCTATATATTGCTAAAAAAATTTACTTTTTTATTTAAAAAACAAAAGATCCATATGAAAAAAAAAATTATACTCACAGTAAGAAAGATTTAAAAAACAAAAAATCCATATGAAAAAAATAGTTTTTTTAACTAAAACGTTATTTAACAGAAAAACGTCAAAAAAGATTTAAAAAGCAAAAGAACCACATGAAAAAATACGTTTTTTACAGGAAAATGTAAAAAAAAATTGAAAAACTAATTATGTGCACGAACAAAAGAAAGAAAATAGAAAAAGGTTTAAAGTCAGAGATTCTAGTTTAAAAAGAATTAATTACATTTCCGCAGAGAACAATAAACAGCCGCACGCGTGACAATAAGTCGCTCCGGCAACCAACAAATTAAAAGTAGTAACAGCTCGCGCCCACACCAAATCTAAAAATATCGAGCGCGCCGGATGTTATGTACAAGATGAAACACGAAACTCGCCGGCGAATTCCGAGAACTCGGCTGCAGAGAGAGAGAGAGAGAAAGACAGAGAAGAGAGAGACAGAGATGAACAGATTCGCCTGGAGGCTGTGGAAATCAGGCGTCCGTTACGTTATTTTGCTGGTTCCATCCCTTATGTTAAGCGCAGAACTGAGACAGCAGTTTCCGCTTTAAGACAGCTTAGTCATGCCACTTAACGGGATGATAATTCGTCACTGTGTGAGATGCAGCCTCACATCCCTTAATTATTTATAGGCTTGGACCCACAGCGACGCAGTAAGTGAATCTAACAAGTAAATGCAGACTGGTTTATTACAAAAATAATTGTTCTATATATACAAACAAATTTGCTTAGATCATAGTAATATACAAAGTTCATTTCTAATAACAGGTGCAATGTATTATATTCAGTAGGTTAATTTACTAGTCTTGCAAAACAATATTCAGCGGTTTTGCTTCCGTGATATGATATGGACTCCATGAACTCGAGCGTCTTTTATGCTGAGCTGCGATTGTAGGCATTTAAACCTTGTCACGGCCTTGCGTAATTGTGTACGCGAAGCCGTGTAAAAATGCTGAGCGGCGACTGCGAGGTGTTTAAACTTGACTGTGAGTAGGTCGCCGCGCTTGCATAATGCAATATTGCGTTTTTGGTGGCTTTTAACTTTTAGAATGTTTCGTACAATTTAAATGAATAATTATAAATTTATATCTGGTTAATCTGTTAAAGACAAGATTAAACATATTGCCAATTTTAAGCCACAAAAAAGCAAACCGATAAATTATATTGTTTCTTCGAGATTGAGCGTTTTGAGAGGATATTCTTCTGCCTGGGGTTGTGCGGGTGGTGGCTTCCTTCGTGTTATTCGTTGCCGAATGTAGTAGATAGCTCCTAGTAGGGCAGCGGTTCCCAAAAGGCTGCCTGTGACCCCAATAGACAGGTGAGAATGATGTCGGATGGCTTTCCAGGTGAAGTTTTTTATATGCTCCTGGAAATCTAACTGCGATGCTTGTAGGTCTTCGAAGTGGTCTGACTGAGTTAGTACAGGTTCCTCTGCGATTTCTGAAAATGAGTTTGTTGTGATTGGGTTGGTAATATTGATACTGATAGCCTTGGAGTATCCAGCCAGGATCTTGTATTTTCTGTTGTGCCTTGGGGTTAATGTATTCCTCGCAGTTTGGATGATGCAATCCGATGAAATTTGAATGACACCTGTAGTGTTGACGGTGACTTCTTCCCTGTTTCCACTACAAGTGATTGCTATGCGGGTTGGTTTACTGACTACAAATAGCCAGGTGTTTTCCATGTACAATTGTTTCCAAATAATGGACTGGATGCGATGTCTTCGTAGGAGACATTGACTGGTTTCTACTCGGTGATATATATCGTCAATGATGCAGTTTGGGTTGTTTTCAATTCCTTTAACTACCGTTGGACTGCAAACATAGGTAGTGGGAGAAATTTGTAGCTCTTCTTTGAATTCTTCATCTGTTTCGTGGAAGTACATTTGTAGGTTGTAATCCACAGCGAAGATTCCTTTCGGCACATCGATCATCCAGTAGGATCCATTGCTGATTTGGAGAGGAATTGGTGTCACTTTAATTAAGGAGTATTCCGTTTTTTCCACTATGATGAAATACCCTTGGACGTTGATGTAGATGTCGTCATGCCCAATGTCAACCTTTAGAATTGGCGTTGGTAATATCTCCAAATTTGGTGAAAGTTTACTGGTTGCATTAGCGAGGATCTGTTTAATTTGAGCAGGTGTTATTAGCTCGTACAGATTACCTTGCTGAAAGTGAACGTTTAAGATGTGAATATGGTAGTTGCACAGTTCACTAATTACATTTGTGGCGACTTGGTACACACTGATGATGTGAATATTTAGTCGGTTGGAGTCGGTTGCTTTATACCATTTGTCCATGTTGTTAATGGCCCGGATTCCTTGGTTTAATTTTTCTTGGAAATGTTCCAGCTTCTTGTCGATTCGTTCTTCGGTTTCATTAAACCTGGAAAGTGCTGATAGCAAGAATTTGGATTGTTGACTGTCCATTTTTATTAGTTCCTGTTGATTCTTGTCTAGTCTGTCTATATCTTGATAGACTTCATCGTTGACTCCAAAAATTGATGTTAATACTGTGCCAAGGACTCCTCTTTTTTCTCGTCTTGTTATTATTTCTTCCATACCATCTCTAATCCATTCCATATGCTTTTTCTGTTCCAGAAGATGATGCACCAATGTCTTGCATAATGTGTCTTCGGACAGTTCTTTTGCAGAGTCGCAGAGATTGTCGAATTTGTCTACCATGTCTGTGACTGTTTCGAAGTCTTCTTCGATCTTCCCCCTCTCGAACTGGATTTCGATCCGGAATGTTCCTCTCTCAATCTTCCCGTGTCCAATGTGTTCTACATAGTACCCGCTGTCTGGTTTTTGGATATTAAATTCTGCTTTACTTAATGTATTGGTGGTAAGAAGGGTAAAGATGAGTAACAGCAGTTTCCAGTTGGACGCGACAGATTTCCTTGGTGCTGGGGATGATCGTGTCTGGATAATGTTAGTTGAAATTTTATCTTCTGCCTCTGGTTCCTGCGATTCCTCGGTAGTTGCTGGTAATGGAATGATGCTGCCTATGGATCGTTTTAGCTGATGTCCTCCTGATTTCTGGAGCGTCACTACTCGTACTGATTCATCGGCTGCTGGATGAGTTGCAGTGACTCTTGCTAAAGGCCACTTACTAGGATTGATACTATCTTCTTTGATTAACACTAAATCTCCAACTTTAGTGTTCTCCAATGGTTTCTTCCATTTGTTTCGTTGCTGTAGTCCATGAAGGTAGTCCGAGCTCCATGATTTCCAAAAATCTTGCTTGATCTTTTGGATTATCCTCCAACGATTCGATAGATTTGAAGATATTGGAGTGTTGATTGGGTCTGGTGGCGATATGATTTCCCTCCCTATTAGGAAATGGCCTGGCGTCAGAGCAGTTGTGTCCTCAATATCGTTGCCTTGTGGACATAGAGGACGTGAGTTTAGGCAGGCCTCAATTTGGCAGAGAAGAGTTGTTAACTCTTCAAAGGTGAGAGTAGCGTGGCCAATAGTTCTCTTCAGATGATGCTTCATTGATTTTACCCCTGCTTCCCATATCCCTCCGAAGTGAGGGGCTATTGGAGGGATGAAGTGCCATTGGGTACCACCGGTTGCTAAGGTTTCTTGGACAACTGGGCCTTCAATTGTTTGGCGGGTTTCCTTGTCCAACACTTTTCTTGCGCCAACGAAGTTTGTTCCGTTGTCGCTGTATAGGTGTGCACAGCGTCCTCTTCGGGCAGTAAACCTCCTGAAGACTGCTAGGAAGCTGTTGGTTGTCATGTCGCTGACGGCCTCTAGGTGGATTGCCTTGGTTGATAGACAGACAAAAACAGCAATGTACCCTTTGTGCAAAGAATGCCCTCTTCCCTTGGATGTTCGGATCTGTATTGGGCCGGCGTAGTCCACTCCTGAATGGAAGAATGGAGGAGTTGAATTCACTCTGGTTGATGGAAGATTTCCCATCAGTTGCTGTGCTGCCTCTGCTTTGTATCGTAGACATCGGAAACACTTCTGGATGCTGGAGCTGACTGCTTTCTTCGCGTTGATGATCCAATATTTTCTTCGGATATATGAGAGAGTGAGTTGGGTGCCACCGTGCAGCGTGCGTAGATGCGCCTCTTGGATTATTAGTTTGGAAATATGACTGGAGTACGGGAGTATGATTGGGTGTTTTTCATTGAAGGACAAGGTGGAATTTTCTAATCTTCCTCCAACACGGATTATTCCATGCTGATCGATGAAGGGATTGAGGTTGGCAAGCTTGTTACTGGAACTCACATATTTGTTCTGCCGGAGTTGAGATCCTGTTGCCCTCAAAATAGGATCACTTTCTTGGATGACCTTAACGAGTAGGAGGATGGTGTCGTCCATTTCCTTCACTGATAGGCATCCTGATTGAGTGGGAAGTCGCTTACACTTGTTGATGAATCTTCGGCAATGTGACATGACTCGTACCATTCTTGTTAGAGAAGAAAAACGATGAACGACTTCGTTCTCGTCTTGATGAATGGTAGTTTGATGCACAGTGTAACTTCTTGCTTCTTCCTCGGTGGTTGCGGTGTCTGGTTGACACGGCCATGAACTCTTGTTAACTAGCCAGCTCGGTCCGTTCCACCATAGGAGATGATTCTTTAGTTTTTCTGGACTAGTGCCTCGGGAGATGACGTCTGCAGGATTCTCTTCGGATTTGACGTGGTTCCAATGTTGAGCCGGAATTAGATTGTTGATTTCGGCTACTCGATTCGCGACGAACGTCTTCCATCGTACCGGGTCTCCTTTTATCCATCCTAATGTAACCATGGAGTCGGTCCAGGCGAAGATAGACACCTTAGGAAGGTCTAATGCTGCAATTACCCTTTGAAGTAGATTGGAAAGGAGTACTGCTGCGCAGAGTTCCAGTCTTGGTAATGTCGTCTTGGCTCGGGCTGGTGCCACCTTGGATTTGGCTATTAATAAGGATACCTTGACTTGGCCGGATGATGTGGTGACTCTGGTATAAATCGCGGCCCCGAAAGCTCTTTCGGAGGCGTCACAGAATCCATGCAGCTCTACTAGAGATTCCCTTTTGATAAACAACCACCTTGGTAAGGTAATTTCTTCCACTGCCTTGAGTTGAGACCTGAGCGTCTCCCATTTGCCTTGGATATTTTCAGACACTGGGTCATCCCATTTGATATTTTCGAGCCATAGTTCTTGGATGAGTAGCTTGGCAGTGATGATGACGGGTGCTAACCATCCCAATGGGTCGAAAATTTTGGCAACTTCGGATAGTATGGTGCGTTTGGTGGATTCCTGTTGCTTAACGTCTACCTTAAAACAGAAAACATCTTCATATGGAGACCAGTGAATGCCCAAGGACTTTTTTACGCCGTCTTCACTTATTTCGAGGTATGTTTGTTCCTTTAACTCTTCTGGGAGTTCTTGAATGATGGCTGACTCATTACTGCACCATTTATGTAGAGTAAAGCCTCCACGCTTTAGTAAGGAAATGAGCTGACCTTGTTGTTGGATCGCTTCTTCCACAGTGTCGGCCCCAGAAAGCACGTCGTCCACGTAGAAATCTTTCTTCACTGCTTCTGAAGCTAATGGAAATGAGACCTTTTCGTCCTGTGCGAGTTGATGCAAGGTTCGAATGGCAAGATAGGGAGCTGATGCGGTTCCATAAGTGACGGTGCACAGCTTATATTCCCTGATTGGCTGTGATTTGTCGAATCTCCATAGGATTCTTTGGTACTCCTGGTCTTGGTTGTTCATTCTGATTTGTCGGTACATTTTTTCAATGTCTGCAGAAAAAACAATCCTGTGTGTCCTCCATCGAAGTAGAATGTCGACCAGTTCTTGCTGAAGTTTAGGTCCAGCGTACATCATCTCATTTAAGGATTTTCCGTGAGAGGCCTTGCTAGAGGCATCGAAAACGACACGAAGCCTGGTTGATGAACTTGCTTCTCGGATGACGCCATGGTGGGGAATGTAATACTTGCCGTTATTCTCATCTTCCCTTGCCACCTTTTCCATATGTCCTAAATCCAAGTATTCTTGCATGAATTTCTTGTATTGGACTGCTAGATCTTGATCTTGTCCTAATTTCTTCTCCAGATGTATGAATCGTGCCAATGCTGAGGGTTTGGACCTTCCCATGTGTACTGGAGTTTGTTTGAATGGAATCCTTACTACGTATCTTCCATCTACGTCTCGCTGGACTGTGTCTGTGAATTTATTTTCACATACCTGATCATCTGGGGAAAGTTTCCTTTGAGGAGAAGCCTCTTCAATGTTCCAGAATTTCTGCAACTGCTCATCCTCTTCAATTTTGGCAACCATGGTGTTGACCTTAAGGCTGGTGGGAGGTCGTCTTCCCATGGTTCCTGATAAGATCCATCCCAATTCGGTATTCTGTCCTAGGATGCCATCTTTGGATTTCTTGAATCCTTCGAGAATTATTTGGGAATATTCTTCAGCGCCTAGAAGTATATCTATGGGGCCAGGTCGGTTGAAGGTTGGATCGGCGATGAAGACATGTTTCCAGGCATCCATTTTTATGTTCGGAATGGGTGATGAAGGCATGGTTTTTGTAAGTTTGGGAAGTACCAGTAAAGTAACAGGTAAGGAAAATTTACTTGGAAATCTTGGCGTAATCAAACCGGTGATTTTCCATTTTGCGACTTTTGTTTCGCTGTTCCCAATTCCGGAGATTTCTGCTCGAACCTTGGTCCTGGGTAACGCTAATAATTCGGCTGCGGCTTCGGTGATGAAGGAACCTTGAGACCCTGGATCTATCAAGACCCTCAAGAGATGAGTCATCCCGGATGCTGCCTTAACTTGAACCGTTGCTGTGGCCAGTAGCACTTGGCTCTTCTTTGCGCCTAGGTTGGCGGCAATGATTGTGGGTTTTGGCTTCTTCTCTGGAGCGTTGGAGGTCTGCATGGCTGCTGCGTGAGAAAACGTCTTCATCTTCGGAGCAGGTATCGGCTTTGATGGCGGCTGTGCCTTGTGAAGCAGAGTATGGTGTGGAAAGCGGCAGATTTTGCAGTTATAATACGAACGACATTGTATATTAGAATCGTGTCGCAAACATCGAAAGCACAATCGGTAGGTTCTTACCACTTCTTGCTTTTCGTGGGTGGAGAGCCTCTGGAATTGACCACAGTTATCGATGTAATGGTCCCCATTGCACATCTTGCAGTTGAGATATCCGGCAGCGTAATTTTTCTGTGGCTTGTCCTGAGTTGGTTTTCGAGCTCCATCAATGGATTCCAAGGATTGGAACCGCATTTGTAAGAAGGCCATTAGAGTTTGGTGATCCTGAACTTCATTTGGGCACTGAAGCGATTGCTCATATAATTTGTTAGTTTCAGGATCCCATTTTCGAGTAATAACTCGGTTAATCCACGGACCCCAGCTGTCGGTGGAAATGCCCAAATTTTTGATTGCTTCCACACATTCCTTAGTGGAGTCATGCAATCTTTTCAACCCTTGGGCTGATTCCTTGGAGAGGACCGGCTGATCGAAGATGGTGTCTAGCAATTTGGTTAGAATAAGGCGATTATTTTGATACCTTTGTTGCAGCAAATTCCAAGCGGTGTTGTAGTTGGCTTGAGTCACTGCGAGATGCTGGATTAGTCGGCTGGGCTCTCCCTTGACATGCGTTTTTAAATACTGCATTTTGATGACATCATCCATGTTTTGGTTGTCATCTACTAATTTGGTGAATAGGTCCTTAAAAGTGGCCCATTCCTCATAATTTCCCTCGTATATGGGGATTTTAACTTGAGGAAGCGAGATGGCTGATGCTTGCTCGTTCCTTGTTGGTGCTTGTAACAAATTAATTAAATTTCGGTACCTGTCTTTCAACGTAGTAAATTCAGGACTGAAGTGCGTCTGGTTTGAATCCATCTCGTTAGACATGACTTCTTCGTCCATCTCGATCACCCGGCCCCATTCTTCCTTTAATTCCCTCTTTGTGATGGCGGGCCTTCCGAGTGCTTGTTCCAGTTCGGCGTCGTCCAAAGATTGCTTAAAATTCTGCATCCGAATCTGCAGTTTTCGGATACGAACCTTTTGCTCGGGATTTACAACTGTTTCCTCTCGCCTCCTAGTTTCAGAGGGGTCGGGATTTTCAGTTGCCTTTAAACAGCTCTGCAAATAACTTTTTGCTTCGCAGTAGATGGCTTTAATTTGTTCGTAATACCCTGTGGTAAAATAATTATGTGTAGGAATACTTAGCTGCACCATTTTGGCGTGATTTTTGGTCACGGCGTTCCAAGTTTCGTCCAGCGTCTTGTTTCGGCTGGCGATGTAAGCTTCTGTTTTTCGGCTGGCAGGGTCCTTTTTGCTGTTGGAAAATACCTGCGTGATCTTCTGGCCGAGTTCTTCTTGGGCGACAGCTAGCTGATTGAATTCCTCCATATTGTTTGCCATTTTCGGGAAACCGGGTGGGTTGGTAGATGTTGTTTTCTTCTCGGGGTGTACCTCTTCTTAGTTGTAGACAGATCCGGCTCGAAGGACCATGAACAGATTCGCCTGGAGGCTGTGGAAATCAGGCGTCCGTTACGTTATTTTGCTGGTTCCATCCCTTATGTTAAGCGCAGAACTGAGACAGCAGTTTCCGCTTTAAGACAGCTTAGTCATGCCACTTAACGGGATGATAATTCGTCACTGTGTGAGATGCAGCCTCACATCCCTTAATTATTTATAGGCTTGGACCCACAGCGACGCAGTAAGTGAATCTAACAAGTAAATGCAGACTGGTTTATTACAAAAATAATTGTTCTATATATACAAACAAATTTGCTTAGATCATAGTAATATACAAAGTTCATTTCTAATAACAGGTGCAATGTATTATATTCAGTAGGTTAATTTACTAGTCTTGCAAAACAATATTCAGCGGTTTTGCTTCCGTGATATGATATGGACTCCATGAACTCGAGCGTCTTTTATGCTGAGCTGCGATTGTAGGCATTTAAACCTTGTCACGGCCTTGCGTAATTGTGTACGCGAAGCCGTGTAAAAATGCTGAGCGGCGACTGCGAGGTGTTTAAACTTGACTGTGAGTAGGTCGCCGCGCTTGCATAATGCAATATTGCGTTTTTGGTGGCTTTTAACTTTTAGAATGTTTCGTACAATTTAAATGAATA
Organism: Agriotes lineatus; assembly: GCA_940337035.1. Classification (NCBI taxonomy): domain Eukaryota; kingdom Metazoa; phylum Arthropoda; class Insecta; order Coleoptera; family Elateridae; genus Agriotes; species Agriotes lineatus. The sequence goes on from CALNHX010007597.1 coordinate 16,554, forward strand.
ATTATAAATTTATATCTGGTTAATCTGTTAAAGACAAGATTAAACAGAGATCAAACGGTTTTGTTCGAGTAGCAATGTGCAGCTGATGTACGCGGGTCCGGGACACTAGAAAGAAAAACGAAATTTTCATGCGCGAGCGACAAAGAAAGAAATACTTCTACGAGCGTTAGGCGGGTAGGTAGCGAGTTTGAAGTCGGTTCGGAGCAAATTTTTTAAAAATTCTTCAAGGTGCGTATGCGCATATCTAAGCCGTGCCATCTCGAAAACTGAAATTGGGAGTCGCGGAAGCTTTCCCTTTGACAAATTCAATAGAATGGGCAACGTCCACTTCAAACAATTTTAAATATCGAGCGGGCCAACAACCGAAGTTCGAGAATTGCGAAAGATGCGAGCGCAAACAAAACAAACGGCGCCGTATGTTATACCAAAGAGCATATATTTCTGTATTATTGTAATTCCTATCTATCTGACGAATTTCTGTCATTTCAATAAAAGTAGCAAGTTTGAGCTACAATGTTAACGGAAGAAAACGAAATTATATAACACCGTTTTAAATGTTTTAAATCTGGCAACACCGCTAATCGATTTAGTCCAAGCAATTTTTAGAATGGTTTGTTTCTGGAATACCTTGAGAGGATTTTAACTGGTTACTCAGCTCACAGAGGGCCTAAAACTGCGATCCTGGTGGACGAGTAACTTCTCGGTATACGAAGATAAACCTCGGGGCTGAAGTTCTTCATGTTATATGTTCTTTGGTCAGACCATTCACAGTTGGCCACCAAATTAACTGTGCTCTACTCAGAACCACAGACCTTAAAGATAGAGTAACGAGGTCAACACGTCACCAAGACGCGCTCCAACTTTGTATCCGGAATCCGGGGCAAGTTGAGCATTGTACCGCCAGACGCAAGCGTATAAATCATCAGCTTCTACACTGCAAAGTAAAATGAGGTTATCGATAATACAAATACAGTTAGTTCTGTTTCTTTCTTTGGTAGTTCCGATGCTATGCCATCCCACCTCCTCCGGTTTGCTCATTTGGTGTTGTAGTTCATGCTTGTTTTACATTCCTTTAAATTATTTTCACATTTTCGTTCTCTTTTTCTTCGATTTTTAATTCACTATTCTAATCTTCGCAATTAAACTTGTTTGTAGTGGTTTCCTTAAGCTCTTCAGTTGTAGTTTTCTATTGTCCTCACTTCTGTGAGTTTTGCATAGTTTCGTTTTATTGCATTAAATTTTTTATTTTCTATATAGTTCTGTTCAATTTTTCTACCAACGTCCTCCCAGGAGGCCTCCTTTGCTTGCTGTACAACTTCTTTTGATTGATTACGTTTTTATATATAGGGTGTTGAAAAAAAAGGTCGGATATTTTACCCACTTATAGATCTCATCAATACAAACAAAAAGGTCCTAATAAACATTGGGTCCAGAAATGCTTTGTTTCTGAGATACAGAGTGATAAAGTTTTCAAACACCCCCCCCCCCCCCCCCAGCTGCCCCTGGAATAAATAATTTAAATCTAAGTGTGCCAAAACATGATCATTAATAGCACCAGTAAATATTCATAGTTTCACTAAAATCGGCTAAGGGGTTTTTAGATATTGAAGAATTTTAGTTTTTGTCTTCACAGGTTCAGAAACGTGCAAAAATATGGACTTTAATTTTTTTTTGAAAACGAAGCCGGATCTAAAAAAATCTTAGAAGACAAAAAATTGCATTTTTAGTTTCTTTATTAAAAAAAATATAAAAATTGCAAAAAATCTCGTAGGCGTTATTTTTTTGAGAAAAAAAACCAATTGATATGCCCAGTGGGCACGCCCCTGGAATTACTACGTTAATTGTAATAGGTCAAAAAGATACCCCATAAAGTTATAAACAAACTGTAAAAAGTTCATTAAAATCGCTCAAAGCGTTTTTAGAGAAGATAAAAGATTCCAATTAATACAAAACCTTTAACACCCTGTATCTCGGAAACGAAGCGTTTCCTGGCCCATGTTTATTAGGACATTTTTGTTTGTATTGGTGAGATCTATAAGTGGGTAAAATATCCGACTTTTTTTTCAACATCCTGTATAATGTACTGTATCTTCCTATGTGTATGGTCCTTCGAACTTACATAATGCTTGTTTCGTATTTTAATTCTACATAATAAATTTGCTTTATTTCCCTAGAGAGGATTTTTATTTTAAATGTGCCCTTTGACTTTCCCAGTCGTAGATCTGTTATATTTCAACATCTGAAAGTTAGGTAGTTGCTTTTGCAAAAGAAATGGTTTAGGTATCTAGCGTGTATACCAATTTCAACCGTCTCCTTAAAATAAAATCAAGTAGATTCCAATCACTTGTGAAGCACCCATTCGTTTAAAGTTCCAATATTATTATTATAATATTAAAGAATTTACCCAAAATATCATTGACAACACAAGTGGCATCTATTAATGCCTATTAATATATTAATGTAATTAAATATTTGCTTTGTTAACGGGAAACGTGCGATTTTAATTTTTTTATTGCGATGAAATACCCTACTAAATATTATACGCTGCAAACCGGATATCTACTTTTAGTAAGCTCTATAAAGCACAGACGTTGTGTCTGCGTGTGTTCCCTTTCCCACTCGTCTCTAGGCAACAGGATCACGCCCGGAGTTTTCCGGCCTGACTGTCTGCTTGAATGCGCGCTTACTCTTATTTTCGGTTTTCAGATTCACAATTCCGAATGTTTTACCAAGTTATGTTGCATGGGTGAGTTAATTCTGCCTCGATTTAACTAAATAAAGACACGAGGCAAGTTTTAACCATATTTGACAGGCCCGTAAAGCGGAGAGTTGTTGGTACCACCATATGGATAGCAACGTTTCTAAAAAGACAAAATAAGAATATCCATTTTTAAATGCAATGTGTCAGTAGTTTTCCTGTATGAACTTCGAATTATTTTAAGAAATACTATTGATAGTTGATCAGTTGATTTATACCTACCTTATGCAAACCAAAATATCCTGGAAATTTAAAAAAAGCGGCGACGTAGATCATCTATACTGTCTCAGACCGAGCTAATTAGAAGCAATACTTATTAAGTGCGTACAAAATCATTAACAATTTCATTACTGTAGGACTTACAGTCCTAAGACCATTAGTACTGTGTTTACAGAATGATTAATTTTGTAAGTAAGTGCAATACATTGGTCAGACGGAAACAACAAGCAACAAAACGTCTTGGAAGACCCAAATTTGTTTGTTCCTATTTATTTAAAGAAATGCTGGCATCAACTTTTCCGTCTTTCTAATAGTTTGATCCGAACATGAACACATTTAATTTTGAAAAAGATGGGCAGGATTCTAACCTAGTTTTGGAAAAGGAAAGTCATCAAAAATATAAAGTTAGCTTGCTTTTATCTCGTTTCAAAGAACAAGAAATATCCAGCTAGTAAAAGTTATAATGAAAAGCACTTCCACCCTTGCAGAAACTACCTCCTGAGTCTTATCATTCCAAATTGCTCCCAAAAATAACGTCCAGGTGTGGTGCCTTTTTATTTCCCTTCTCAGAACCATAGTTTCATTTAGAAGCAATCTCATAGAATTTTTTTCTCAAGCCCCGAGTCGTCATACCGAACCTGCTTATCGTAAAAGTGCTTCATTTTTACGCGAATGGAGATATAACGCCGCTCTTTCACTCGATTGCCGCCCCATCATGTGGTTTCCAACAGTTTCCTGTCGTTTCCGTCTTTTCGAGACATAGTTGAGGTGCGACACTCAGCTAGAATTGGACCGCGATACGTAACGTCTGGATTCCTCAAACTGAAGATATCCGTTAGCCCATAAATTTACAGTGAAGTGTGCCGTCAAGTTATGCTTTTGTTGCTTAAAGTGTAAGATGTCAAACAGACACTACCGTTTTAAAGTAAATTCTCAACCTTATAGTCAAATTTTATTGTTGATATGTTGTTTTGCGTTGGAAGTCAAGTAAACATTGTTGTGGTGTCACTATTTGAGTGGCTGTGGATGAATGTTGTTTATGTCACGTAGTCAATTGTTATCGTTTTTGTCACCCCGTTTGCCTGTTTTTTAACGGTTACCAGTAAATATTGTCATTTTCATTGGTAATCACATATTTTATTACTTTAAAAGAGTTTTTTGTTAATTATCTACGTTTTTTTATTTTCCATAAATTTTTGTGTTTTGTTTGATATACAAGAAACCAGATGTATTGTAAGCAAGTATAACGAAATGTAGGTTCAATTCAGCTGTTGCAATTGCTACCTCAAGTTGTGCCAAGGTAGAAGTAGAAAGGTGAACCACCCACTGCCGTATTCAGAGTGCCTTTACCTGTATTGTTGATTTTGTTGTCCCGATCTAGTCCGAATGTGGTGGCGCACCATTTATTGAACATCTTTTACCTCTTTACCGGAGTACAGTCCTAACTCAAAGGTCGTAAAGAACCCGCCCTCTCAACTGAGTTCTTCTAGCTAGAGCAAACCTTTTGTTAACGCCATCGTAACGGAGTTAGGGCCGGGTATTCTAGGTTTATTTTCCGAGTATGTCGTAAAATCGTGTTCGTGCGGTAACAAGTAATTAGAAGATAGAACTATCGAATGCGAAAACATAATATCAATTATTTTTTACTATTTTTTCTAGTCCTTGTCAGTCTTGTTAACATCCCCAATGCAGGGGCATCGACTTGTTTTCTCTGAGGATGTTTTACGCATTAAGACCCCACGGTTGCCAAGGCCGAATTGAGGAATCTGAGTGAAAGCCCTAAAAGTTACTGAAGTTTGAACTCAGATTTTCTATGCCATAAGCACAGGCTAGCTCTGAGCCATCTTCACTACTTCTAGTGCCACTTGCAAAATTTAAATTGTTAACAGAAAATACTTTACCCTTCGTTGTAAGCTAAGAGACTCAACCTATTCTCCAAAAGAAGACTGTAATGTAAAGTAATTTGTTTCGTCTGGATTATTTTTGTTGAGTGGTAACTGCTTTTTTAAGTAAAGATATGTATCGAAGTTGCAGTATTGAAAATATAATTCTGATCAGTTTAATATGTTAAAATATCTCCTGCAGTTTTAAACCGCATTTCTTTATCTTCTTCTTCTAAAGGTGCCTATCTTCTATTGATGTTGGCGATCACATTGACCCATCTGACTTTATTTAAAGCGGCTCTAAATAACTCACTCGATGTTAGACCTGTCCATTTCCTCAAGTTAGCCAGCCAGGAGATGCGTCTTCGTCCAGGGCCTCTTTTGCAGTTAATTTTGCCCTGTAGGATTAGCTGTTGTAATCTATACTTCGGGTTACGCAAGATATGTCCGAAATACTTGATTTTTCTGTTTTTTATTGCGGTGAGAATTTCCTTTTCTTTCTGAAGTCGTTCGAGAATCGTGGCATTAGAAATGTGGTATACATATGAAATTCTTAACATCCTCCGATAACACCACATTTCAAATGCGTCCAGGCGATTGCAAGCAGCATCTGTAAGGCTCCAGCTCTCTGATCCGTAGAGGAGTACGGAGAAGATGTAGGTCTTCAAAACTTTAGTGTTAGATTACATAGAACTTTCTTTAATCGGTTAAAAGCACTTCTTGACTTTTCAATACGAGCTCTTATTTCGCAAGTGTGATCCCAGTTATTATTCATGATTTATGATCCCAGTTATTACTTATGATACATCCTAGGTAGCTAAGCTTCTTCCTTTATGCAGCATTCAATTATTTTACACAGTTCTACGTCGACGCGCTGCAGACAGCAAGTGTGGTTTCAAATTACGTTTTACGACCAGTCGCCAGTTAAAATTCTCGGAAACACACGTGCGTTCGAGCTTAGAAAGCCAGATGCATGATTTGACGGAGTTTTTATGCGATGTGTGAGACGGAGAGACGTGAAGTAGCAGGCAACATAGGATGGAGTAGCTAGAGCGCGGAAATAGAAACTAACCGACCGTCACTTGGGTGCTGCGCTTGGAAGAGAACTAACGTAAACGTCGAGTGTGAGGAGAAATCCTCCAGGTAGTCGAGATGGCCACTGTTGTAAGCTTTTTTGCGAGGGAAATTTTGTTTGTATTTGTGTTACGTAAAATACGTATTACTCCAGATAAATTTGTGGTCTGCTACATGAGTGGAGGTTTATTGGGAGATATTAGCTTCCCCCTCCGCCCGTTGCAACCCCTTTGAGAGAAACTTTCTTGGCTTAAGGTATAACGTTTCGCTCCTATTTTAAATGCGAATTATGGGCATTTAAAATTTCGTATCTTTCAACTTTATAAAAGTTCTAGTCCGCTCGAGCCTGCAAGTTCGCCGTTATGCGCGGATGAAACGAGGAAACGTCCGCTGCGCATTTCCATTTCTGCTTTTATGCAAGAGAGAGAACTTGATAACGACGTATAAAACCAAAATTGTTCCACGAACTCGCAGAGAATTATATATCTCCGACCCGCTCCATTAAGTTCATAATTTATTAATTTAAAACGGCGCATACCTGAGATTCAGGGAGCGTCAAGACTAGCCAGTTGATATCCACGAAACTGTCATCATTTATTAATTTAAAACGGTGCATACCTGGGATTCAAGGCGCGTCCAGACTAACCAGTTCATATTCACGGAATCTTCATAATTTATTCATTTAAAACGGAGCTTATCTCTGGTTCAGGGCGCGCCAAGCCAGTTCATATTCATGGAACCTCGATAAGTTCGTAATTTAACACAACGTATAGCTGGAGACCAAAGCACGTTACTCCAGCCAATTTAAAGTTTCAAAAGCTCCGTAGTGTGGCTGAGACGTAGCCCAAACTTTCCTGCATAATCTGCAATTTCACCAAATCAAAAATTAACTTACCCCGAGTGTTGTGTTTACACGACGTTGGCACGCGCGATCTATCCGTTATCAACCACAGATAGCCGTTCATCACCCACTGTTACCACCAAGTCACATTCCGCGGTCGCGCACGTGGGAAACAAGAGAAAGTCCATAAAGGTGGTATTTGAAAATGTATTTGCTTTCATTAAATAAAGTAACTGATAACATCGTGCCTTCATTACACTTTTGCTAACATTTTTTTACATCCACAGTTCTGCCAATGTACGCCGAAATACCATAGGAATGCCAGTGGCCGTCGCCCAAGTTTGAGCCAAGTCCGCTCCTGCCAGTTGGGTGGTTTAACCGCAAGACGGAAATAATTAAATATTAACTTTCTACATATCATTCTGAATACTTTATATACTGTTTTATTTTTATCCTTATTACTTGAATAAATGTAATTTCTGTTATTGGGTATTTTTTAAATCACTCAAGGTATAAATAAAGCCGACCTGGTCCAGTCAAAAGCTACCATTTATAAGAGCAACATTAATGAATACTCATCTACTATAAATACATTAGGAAACATTGCAAAGGTACCTATATACTAAATGTTTTACTGTGCTTTCCGAGTTATGAGTTGTCCCCAGTGACGTGCATAAATTAGGGGCGCCCGCTCAAGCAGTAGTTGATTTGATTTAACGTCATTTATTTGTTGTGTTAAATTTTGTGAAGCCTTCAGCGCTGTCGTATGATTTAGTTTGGATTCATAATACCACTATAATATTGCATCACTAACCTGCGTCTTTTATTTTGGTTATATAGAGTAAGTTTTATTCTGTGTGCGGTGGTAGCTTAAATTTTGTACAGCCGTGTCTCGCTGTTTTGGATATCGCGCTCTCTCTCTCTATTTACGGGGATTCCTCCTATATTATATTTTTGTTGTGTTGTTCATTTGCTCTAATGAAGTGTTTAAACTTCGTTGACTCTAAACTAAGAAAGCTTCAATTTTATAAATTGGTTTATGTGTCGCCTGTTGTGACTATTTGTGTTTATGCAGCTCCAGTCATTTAAAATGTAATCAATCTCATTTGTTAAACTACATTTTTGCTTTCTTGAGTGTAAGACATCTCGTTTGAATAAAATTCAAAAGGTGTGTTTAAGGAAGTGTAAGAGAAAGTTGAACTCACACGCTAAAGCAATTGGGTTTTTAGTTGAAAAGAAATTAAGCTTTCACTTCGACCGTGGAAGGAGCAGATCGTACAGCTATAGATTGAATTTTTCAGTAGAGCCCTGGCAATCATCGAAATTTTTATTGTTCTAAGACAGGACCGGATTTCATGAGTAATGAGCACCCAGCAAACTAACTGCGGACAATCGGGGCCTTAATACCGTTGCCTCCTAACGCAAATCAAGCTCTGGCAAGTGCGGTTCAGTGTTGTCGTAAAATACCGATTATACCGTAAAAAATACCTAATGCTCTAAGCAACCATTGAATAGCTTTTCATTGTATCCAGAATTTGTATTTTAATTTATAATAACCAATACCTTGATTCACAAAGCTTATTATCACTGTATAGTATACCCCTTCACTTATGCAGCAATTAAGGCAGACTAGAAAGTCAGCCTACAGACTTAGCCAGAGACAGATGTAGGCCATGAAAGGAAGCAAGTGAGATACGCAGCGATCATCCTGCGTTCGCCCAATATCAACTCCAGATTGGTTCTGAAATGTTGCCAGACATTGAATAGACTCGGCACAAAAAAGAAACGGGTCAAATTGCTGTGGGTGCCAGGCCATAGTAAAATAGCGGGTAACAAAGGAGCTGATTCTCTAGCCAGACAAGGGTTTTCAAAAATCACTCATTGGCTCTGAGCCAGCCTTAGGAATTACCAGTAAGGAGATAGATTGATCACTGGTTAAATAAAGAATCCAGTACCAACTGGGTTTCAGCATCAAGATTACGGCAGACGAAACTTGTTATATATCTCCACCTATCTTGCTAATAAGCAGGAAAAAAATCACGATCCTGACTGGCCCTCTAACCGGCCAGTCGCCTGCAAAGGCACTTATTTATAATTGCAATCGCCAATGACGCAACCTGTAGGAAGTACCCATGTTCTATGTCTCTTCTATCATTGAGACATAACATTTTGGAGTCGATTTATTGGAACCCCAGGCATTCTATCCTTTTCATTGAAATCTGGCCTTTTCGAACGACACCTGCAACACTTTAAATGGGGTGCACAATAGACTAATAAGTCTTAATACGAAAGCCAAACATAAATTCTTTGAGGTTAGCTTCATTATGAATCATACTGTCCATTCGTTTCGGAAATCTCGTTCCCAGTTAGTAGCAATAACTTTTAATAAAACATTAAATTGCCAAAACTGGATGGTAATTTTAAGCAATGCGGAACATTTAAAGATATGTTTTACACGTTAATCCATAAGAAGCCTGCTTTATCAAACGGCAAAAATTTCAATATTTAATTTTATCTGAGTCTAAAACTGAACTGTCTCTTGTTAGTAATTTACCGGTTACCAAGGATCTCGTTCCCAGTTAGTAGCAATAACTTTTAATAAAACATTAAATTGCCAAAACTGGATGGTAATTTTAAGCAATGCGGAACATTTAAAGATATGTTTTACACGTTAATCCATAAGAAGCCTGCTTTATCAAACGGCAAAAATTTCAATATTTAATTTTATCTGAGTCTAAAACTGAACTGTCTCTTGTTAGTAATTTACCGGTTACCAAGGATAATTTATAACTATCTTTTTTATTTTAGATGAAAATATTGTTACTAATCGTTAAAAAACTACCCTAAAATGTTATTCTGCATTCTGAATTCTTGAAACTAGTAATGAGGCTTTACTGAAGCTCTTTACTGATTCCCTACGAAGTGACATCAAATTGTAATGCTGCTGTTCGTACCCCAACATTGCAGAGTCAAACTGTAATGAGACGTCTCGTACGCCTAATGATTTTTCTTTTTATTGCCAGCTATTTCAAATTGAAATAAGAGACCTCTTATCTTTCATCCCAGTCCTAGTTAAGAAAAAATAAATGCAGCAATGCTCCAAAAGTTGACCCAATTTAGTTCCAAACTTCTACTCGAATAAAAGCCAATATGCTTAATGTAGCACAAATATACTGCAATGATATGGTTGTTTAATTGATTTAATTAAATAAACATTGATTAAGAACCACCATGCAAATATTTTGTTTACACTATAAAATTCTAGGTAGATTAAAAGTGAGTTGTATTTTATTAACTCGTTGAAATAAATGGTTATATGCCCTGTATCATATTTTATTTATCTGCAAATATTGATAATTAATCGCTAGCTCAATTTGGTAAAGCAATCACTGAATCTCGGTTAGGTTCCTGGCTGAACGTGTAATTCTTAAATTAATTGAGTAAGGATCTGTATTCCGTCTACGCTCTACTGCGCACAAGCAAATACTCGAAAGTAGATCAGACGCTACTCCAAAATGGATTCCTCTGACAAGTTGCGATCAGTGAATTAAAAACAATGTGAAAATTCATCAAAGTTCCACCGGTAATTATTTAAATTCGGCTGCTTTCGCGGCATTGATTGTCATTTGTTTTCTAGCGTTCGTCGAAGGGACGCGCTCTAATTTCCCAATTGTTTTTCTTGGCGTAACTTGAATTCTATTTCCTCCTAACCTCAAATTATAGACTGGGCCTATATTACGGGCTGCACTGATTTTACAGCAACGGAAATCGCGTGGATTGACTTGAGTATGACTCTTCTTACACATGCATAAACTTTCACGGGCCTCACGTTTCACGTATCTAGTTTTAGGTTAAAACAGTACCTGGTCTCCACCGATCTTGTATCGGGAGCTCGAAGGACACGCTTATGTAGTTCTTGGGGCTGTTATGGGCCGGATCACGGCTGCTTGATGCTCTGGAAGCTTCCCCTCTGGGCTGTATCAGCTCGCTTGCCTCCACGCAGAGATCGGACTTGGTCTGCCGCGTCTTCGAGGTTATGTACACTGGGCTCGAAAAACTTCTCAACTTTTTGTGTCAGAAATGGTTGAAAATAGTACCACACGACCACGAACATGCACTCAATAGACTGGTATACTTTTTATGTTAATATAATTTTATTTATCGCCAACCGTCAATAGAGCCATGCATTACCATAGCGATTTTCGGAAGTAAACAAACACTTTATCTTACTGTACAAATCAAACACTTTACCTGCCGCTAATATTTATCAAGATAGCCATGACTGCATGTCATTAAACAAAAATCGTTTGTCGCTGTCACGAGGTCACGACTCCAACAGGAAAAGTGTTGTCGCGAATTACTTATAAAAAGTCATGGAAGAAGACATTCAGTGCACGCCGCCTGAAATTCAGAAGAAGTCGTTAGGGACGACTTTCGAAATTCTACCACAAAAATCAGTCGAAAAATACAATCACCAATATGACATATTCATGAAGTGGTGCAAAAAACACGGAATTAAAAAATATAGTGAAAACGTTTTACTGGTGTATTTTTCCGATTTATCGAAAAAGTATTCTCCTTCTTCGATGTGGTCGTATTATACCATGGTGAAAGCAACCCTTTCAGCAAAAAATGATGTTAATATTAATAAATATAAAAAACTTACGGCTTTTTTAAAACAAAAAGGAAGAAATCAGATTCCAAAAAATTCCAAAACTCTTTCACAAGAAGAAATACTTAAATTTTTACTAAATGCGCCGAATGAAATCTACTTGATGATGAAGGTAATTTATGCAAACTTTTCAAAACCAATTTGATATCAATGTGGTAATTATTTTAGATTTGTGTTGTGTTTGGTATTGCTGGGGCTTTACGTAATGAAGAAAGTAAGTGACATAGAGCACAAAGAAACAATTCTGGTTGTTCGTATAACTAAAACGAAGACCAACAGGCCTCGATTGTTTGTGATCACTTTAGAGTTTGAAGAAAAAGTAAAATCCATAGAATTATTTAACAAGTATTTAGCTCTGGGTTCTAAACAGACGCCCTACGACCGATTTTTCCTAACTTATAGAAATGGTAAATGCACAGTCCAGCCAGTTGGAATCCATACTTTTGGTAGTGTACCAAGCAAAATTGCAAACTATCTGCATTTGCCAGAACCATCACTTTATACGGGACATTGTTTTCGTCGAACGTCCGCCACTCTCTTTGCCAACGCAGGCGGCAGTAAGGAAAATTTAAAACGCCACGGAGGGTGGAAAAACGACACGATTGCAGAGTTCTATGTGGAGGAATCTGTGCTCAATAAAACGAAAATCGCAAAGACGATTTTAGGTGAAGATCAAACTGACAACATAGTTGTTACCAACGATAATTCTACACAAGATTTACAATTTATTAACATAGATAATAAATCCTCAAACATTTTCAATTCATACTCCTTCGACTTCAGGAATTAATTTTTATAATGCGTCAGGGTGTACGTTCACGTTTAATATAACAAATAATAAGTAGTTTGTTTTGTATTCGCTGTTATTTTTCTATCTGTTTACTTTGTCACAATAAAATGTGGTAAGTTATATCTCCATTTTTTTTAAATTATACATTTTTACGGTTGGCGATAAAATTTTGTATGCACCACGTCAGTAAAGTGTCTTTATCGAACTCGTCTGTTACTCGTCTCGCTTTGGTACATAAATAACTATTATTATATGAAAATTTGCTTTAACTGGAGTACATTTTTAACATGTCAATTCATAATTAATTTCTTTTGTTCTCTCCCAATATCCGCTATAAACAATTGCAAGTTAAATATTAAATAAAAAACGGATATGAACCAAGTTCAAAATAATTACATATAACACGAAATTTGTCTACAAGTACAACTATTTACAAATTTATTATTCTTAATATTATTGTCTACATTTATAATTAGTTAACCGTGTTATTTCGCCACTGCACGTTTTTTTAAAATGCTTTTAATTGATCACACAAGTCACTACACTGATTAATTTTTATTAGAGTATTTCTTGCACCAAGGCGTCCTTCGAATTCCCCTGTCTCCTTTTCATCACAATTTTTGCTCCATCTGCTGTGTCCTTTTCTTGGACTTTTAACCCTGGCTTGGTGATTCTTACAATTTCCATTAAATGCCTTAATGCCTCCCTTCCTAGCTGCTCGTTGCAACGTTCATTAGCTTATCTAGCTTCTCATACCTTTCTTTTAAAACCCTGACAAATATTTCACTGTTTAACTTATCTTGAATTATACGCTTCATTTAATTGCCTTTGCAATCCATTTTGTAATTAATAGTTCGGCTATTACCTTTGCACAAACTTTTCATTTTAAATTGATTTTACAGTCAACTTTGATACCTGTGAGAATTGAGCTTTGCGTTCTTTATTTAATTATACTGCTACTAATGGCATCTCTTTACAAATGCCCTCATTCTATTAAATTCAAGTTTTAGCTTTGTAGTTATATAAAATACCTCACCCTGAGCTTTAGTGAAATGTCCATTAATTTGGCAATGCTATCAGAGTTGAGTTGTAGGGCTTAAGACCATAGCAATACGGATGGGGCCATAATTATATATAACAGCAATAAGATAACATGAACAACAAAATAGAATGCTTGAGTAAGAAAGAGATGACCATACAACAAAATTGATATTTATAAAAGTTTTCTTCCAGTTATTTGGAAGTAGGAAAGTTATTTGGAAGTAGGAAAGTGGTTTGGTTTTATAAGTGTGTTTCGTTCCATTTTTATGTTTAATTCTATACTTGCTTTCGTAAGTCTATAGTCGCTGCCTATATCAAACTGATTTACTATCAAGACGTACTTGACAATACATTTTTTGTTGGTTATAATATAGTCAATTTTGTTTTTAATAGTGAATAATAATAATAATAACAATAAACAGTAGTAATTGTTCAAACTAGTGCTTGCCCATGAAATAAAACAATTAAGTGAAATTATGCAAACACAAAAGTGCATTCAATTAGAATATAAAAACTAGTTCACGACATGTGCCAATTATTGATAGGTCTGATAAAGTTCTTGCAGAGAAAATGTCCAAAATGTCAGATTGGTGGTCGGTTCGAAAAGGGACATAGGTTCGTTCAGCTGGTGCTAAAATATGAAAGCCATTTTCTACAGCGTATTTTAGTAGCATTGCGCCATTTTGGTTTCCTGCGCGGCAACCCCATATAGTATTTTTGCTGTTTATATCTCCGGCTACTACAACAGCTTCTTTAGTCGTGAACATCTTTCTCAAATCCTGTTGATCAAGCTTTTTATTAGGTTGTTTATATGCACATATGAGATTTATGTTGGTATCATCTTCAAATTTAATTTTAACTCCTACAACTTCTAGACTTAGTAAGTTTGATAACAGTAGTGGTACAGCATTTATATTCTTTTTACTTAGTATGGCGACACCGCCAGATGCTTTATCGGCTTCTCTATCATTTCGGTATATATTGTATCCGGGAATTGTAAATGGTGAGTTTTTAATCAAATGTGTTTCGCTTATGCATGCGATACCGACTTGATAATGAGCCAAAATTCAATTAGCATTGATCTTTCTTGTTTTACACCTTTGAATTAAAGTTGGTTATTGTTAAGTTAAAAATTATTCTCTGTTTATTTGGTAACATCAGCAAGTAGATTCGGAATTAACGAAGCAATAAATGATTTTATATATGGAGTGATAAGTTTTATTATTTCATTGATAAGTTTGTTTAATGGATTACCGTTATCTGTATTGGCTGTAGAGTTATCCGTGTCATTTCTTTGAGTGTTAGTTGTTGGAAGTTTAGGCCACGCTTTTCTTGATTGGAAGTCTTCTTTTGCGTCTAATTTCTGCTGCACTTGAGGTCTAATGCTGTGGATCGAAGGTCGTGTCTTTTGTTTTTCTATTATTTTTGCTAGATACGGACAGCCTCTGTAATTTGCTGAATGATTGTTACCACAATTTACGCATTGTGCTTCTTCACCTGACTTTTTTTAACAATTGCTAGTTAAATGGTCTCCAGTACATTTAACGCATTTTGGGTCTAATTGCAGTAATTGCGAGTATGACCATAGCGCTGGCAACGATAGCATTGTGGTATTGTTTTGGATTTGTGTCTTGGTTCAACTTCCACAATACAATAACAGATTTTCGATATTTTAAAAATGTTCAGTAAATTTCTGCCTTTAGGTAATTGAACTATAACCAGAGGAGTTGGTTTCTTCTTGTTGAGCATTCGAGTAAACTTTGTCGCTTGAATGTTGTTCTCTTTTAGTTCTTTTAAGTATTTCTTCTTCCGTTATATCGATTGTGGTAGATTCGTATAATTACTTCAAGCAATGCACTATCTGGATCTTTATATGTGTGATATTTAACATGGTTATTTTCATAAAACTTTGTACGTTTTCGATAGTCTTCAATGCTAGTATCATTAATTCTCAAGAATTCCCCTTTGTAGTTGATTGAAAAGTCCCAGTACCTAGTGTTTTCTTTAATCTCCTGAATTACTCTATGAAAATTATTCGCATTGTGCAGGTATATGGGAGGAATTTTTGTTTTGACTTGCACTGTCTCAGTAGGCGTGCTATTCTTGTCTTGGGAACAAGGTGTTGTAATACTTTCGAGGAAATAGTAACGGTTTCGTTTTACTAAATTCACGTTGTCCAAGAGATATTTTTTGGCGAGATTATCTCCTTCGGGAGAGCCTAGGGCGCGTTTACTGGTTTGATTCTCAAGCGAATTTTGTGATAGTTCGCCATGGTGTTTGATTAATATATGAGGTTCAAGAGGATTGGTTTTGTCAATTTCTATGATGTCATCAGCTTGTTCGGTGTTCATGTTTAGATCATTCGTAGATATTTTATTCCGGTGCAGGTCATGCGACAATGACCTTAAGTAAGAAATTTTTGTACTTACAGGATAATCACCTGGCGTTGAGCGCACGCCGCGTGATACAATTTATCGCCGTTATCACTGCCGTGGGAGTTCGTGTTATCGGCACAGTATAAATATAAATAGGTTTATCAATTAACAAATGCAAAGTTCTGATTAACGAGAAATTACACACTGAATAATCAACCTTACTCAGTCGCGTCTCGATGAGAACTAAAACCAAACTAAGAATATACAACACAATTTTTGTACCAACACTAATTTATGATAGCTGAGCATGGGTCCTGACAAAGACAAGAAAAGAAACTGCAAAAAAAAATTTTTAGGAGCGTTAATGGGAAAGAAGCGAAGGGGTAGATTACGTAATAAATATATAGGAAAGATGCTATAATATCCCCGTTACTACAGAAAATAAAACAAAGAAAGTTAAATTGGTTGGGACACATGTGGAGAATGGGAGACGAAACAATGACTATAAACGTTTGGTAAGAAAAGATGACCGGAAAGAGAAGCAAAGGAAGACCGAAGAAACACTGGAACAATGAAGTAGCGAGCGACCTCGGATAAAATGGCACCCAGTGGCCAGAGACTAAGTGAATGGCGTAAGATCGAAAACGTTGGGAAACAATTGTGCAAGAGATACAGTGAAGAACCATTTCACCCCAACACTGATTAGGCGATAAAAGAGGAAGCATTGAGTAAGTAAGTAAACAAAAGAAAAGAGATAACGTGAAACCAGCAATTGAAGCATTTGTAAACGAACAGTTAAATATAGAATTAACCTCAAAGCTGCAACCAAGGTAACTGAGAAACATTTCATAATTAAAGTGTTGAAGAACAAAAACAAGTTACAAAGCATAGCAGACCAAACATTTAAATATAAACAGCAACATAACAATAAAGAGATGAAGATTGACAGTAAATTTAGGAATATATCAGCTCTGACAAGAGTAAATCTAACAAAACAGCAAAAGCAGACTAACAAACATTTTTAAATGCACCTTTTGAAGGGAAAAAAATAGAGAAAAATCCACTATAACTACATAGAAACAAATTGCACTGTAAAAATTATAATAAGGATGCTAAACTAGGACTGGCAGCAATTTATTAACCAACTATAGATAATTATAGCAAACTAGTGAATCACCCGAGCTACGCTTCGCTTCGCTAATTACACGATTTAATTAGGTCTTATATATACAGGGTGTCCCAAAAAAAATTAGACACCGATTAGTCATAGATGCCTTACATCATAATAAATCGATTAAACCCAATATACCTTAGTACAAAGTCCCTTCAGTAAGAAGTTATAGATAGGGCCTTGAAGTTCAATTTTTTATTTCTTATCTTTTTGTTAATTTCCACAAATGTACAGATATCGATTTGAATTTTGGTATACATGCTTACTATCATGTACTGCACTAATTTTTTTTTCATAAATTAGACTTGACTGTAAGAGGCATTTTACCTATCTTTCAAACCATTTTTTAGCTCTAACTTCGTTATCTGTAACATTTTTAAAAATTTTAGGTTATTATCTGAAAGAGAATTAAAAAGCACAAAAATAATGTACACTTAGTTCTTAAGCCTAAAAGCAACCGTTTATCTTACAATGTTCATCAAAGGTTTTTGGTTGTCATTAAGACGTGCAATTATCATGTAGCCATGATCACAAAAAAAATGGTCATTCAGTAAAAAACAATAATAAATCAATTAATGACATTAGTGACATAATTTGTTCTTATATGTTTAAGAAAACGCCGCTACATAACAAATTCTCCAATGCTGAAATGTTCGTTATGTCGCAGCATTTTCGTAAGCACAAAAGACAAAAAACTGATGTCACCAACGTCATTAATTATTGATTTCTTGTTGTGTACTAGATTACAATCATTACCCATTGTTTTTGTGATCATGGCTACTTGATAATTGCACGTCTTAAAGACAACCAAAAACCTTTGATAAGCATTTTAAGGTAAACAGTCGCTCTTACGCTTATGAACTAAAAGTACCTACATTATTTTTGTGTATTTTAATTTTCTTTCAGATAATAACCCAAAATTTCAAAAACAGATACAGATAACAAAGTTAGAGCTAAAAAAAGTTTTGAAAGATAGGTAAAGTGCCTCTTACAGTCAAGTCTAGTTTATGAAATTTTCCGTATTAGTGCAGTACATTATAGTAACCATGTATACCAAATCGATATCTCTACATTTGTGGAAATTAACATAAAAATTAAAAATTAAAAATTGAACTTCAAGGCACTATAACTTCTTACTGAAAGAACTTTATACTAAGGTATATTGGATTTAATCGATTTATTATGACGTAAGGAATCTATGACTAATCGGTCTTCCATTCTTTTTGTGACACCCTGTATATAAAGAAAAGTCCTGACCCACTCATCAACACCCAGCCCAAACCATTGGACCTAGAAAGCTGACATTTTGCACAGAGGTTCCCTTTATGATGTATACAAGGAATAAGGAAGCATATTAACCCCTGAAGAGGTAAAAAGGGGGTTCCAATTATGCATGGAAAAATAATATTAAATAGACATTTCAACTTGAAACTTCGTAGGAGTACTCCTAAAAACAAATAAGCAAACAAATAATTCGTGATTTTCCGAAAATCAACCCCTTAGGGGGTGAAATGGGGTAATTTTATGGTATAGATAACAGCAAAGCAATCAAGACGGAACGTAACTGATGAAGTTTGTCACAGAAAGAAAAAAGAAGAATCTTAAACGCATATTTCTAACAAAAGATATTCACCTAGGCACTTGGATATCCTAACAGAAACAAAACAAATCAAAAAATAATAACGGAAATAATCATCGTGAAGGAATAAGAGGTTTAAAAGGTTAGAATAATAAACAAGTTGTTCAAAAAGAATAAATGAAATGCAAGAAAAACATGTACACATAGAAAACTAAAGTATATTGAAGAAAAACTGAAGAAACGCAAAAATAACTCAGTGGAGCGTCAATAATCCGAACCCCGGTAATCCGAACATCCGTTAATCCGAACGCCCAAAAATCAAAACATTTAAGGAGTTCCTGAATGAAAAATAAGTGTTAAAAAATGTAACAGTGGTGCAACATTGAATTCCACACAGTCAAGTGGAGGGAGTCAGAGTGTCAATTCGCAGGCAGTCACCGCCGCACTGTGCATATGCAAGTGCGGCTTTCTTGTTGATTCCTGTTTAGACAGTTTAGCGTGTTAAATTACTGAAACCTAAATTAGTTGTGTTAATGTGATTTTTACTGTAAAAATCATGGCTGAATCTATATCTATGAAAAGAAAACATACTACACTAACAATTATAATAAAAATTTTAAATAGACTGAAAAAGGGAGAATCTGAAGCAAGCCTGGCCATGATTTATGGAGTGGGAAAGAGAGCAATTACTGACTTCAAAAACAAACGACAATCTATACTAAATTATATGATAAAACTCGATTCGGATGACACGGACCAAAATGTAGAAAAACATTAAAAACTTCACAAAATACAAAGTTGGAAAACTCTGTATATTTATGGTTTACTCAGATACGTAGTCTGGGTGAACCTATATCTAATCCACTCGTATGTGAAAAGGCCCTGCAACTGAATAAAAAGTTAAATCCGCTCTCCGATTTCAAAGCAAGTACCGGATGTCGAAAAAATTTCGAAATGAGGCACGGCATTAGGGAACTTCAAATTAAAGGAGAAATTCTGTCAGGTGACAATGCTGCATCAGAAGCATTTAAAATCAAATTGAGAGAGTTTGTAAGGGCTCAAAATTACTCTAGGGATGATGTTTACAACGCAGACAAAACAAGTGTAAATTGGCGTGCGTTACCAAGCAAATCCCTCGCATTTCGTTCAAAAAAAAAAAAAAGAATTACAGACATGGTCTGTTCAAACGCAAGTGACACGCATTCACTTCCTTTGCTGGTGATAGGCAAAAGCAAGAAGCCGCTTTGCTTTAAAAATGTCGCGTGTCTTCCTGTCATCTATAGCGGACAGAAAAGTGCTTGGATGAACTCTGCAATTTTCTTGGGAGTTGTTTTCTAAGATTTTCATACCTGCAGTAAAGAGATGCAGGCAGAAAAAAGGGAAGGTAGGAAAAGTATTGCTGCTCATTGACAATGCGCCAACTCATCTCAGAGTAGATCATTTAAACACAATTGTAGTGTTTTTTCCACCTAATGTAATGACTCTTTTGCAGCCCATGGATCAGAGAATCATTGTTAAATGTAAAAAACTGTACTAAAAGCAAGTGTTGCAAAGTTTGCTTATTGCTGAACGGGACGACGGTCGCTTTTTCGAAAGAGTTAAATTTAAAAGACTTGTTGTATGTTGGTGGACTCGTGAGGCAGGTTGACTACATATAATTTAAAAAGTGAATAAAATAAACTATGGAAAGGTGAAAAAGAAAATGAGTGGTCTGGTCGAAAATATATCAACAGACATTGTAGCAACCTGTCAAACCATACCTGGATTCGAAAAATGTGACGAACACGATGATAATGAATGACTCAAAACTGGTCATAAACTACATGGACCTAAAATTTATGAAGACAATGAAATTAACGATGTCGTTGCCAATGTCGATGACGATAATGCCGAGGATAGCAGCAACGATGACAATGATGATGATCCAGGGCCTTCACATTCTTTTAGTGATACAGATAATGCTGTATCACTAAAAGAATAAAGAACTTTTTCTAAGAAATTAAATATGAGGTAAAATGATATCAAACAAATCTATTACACATACTGTAAAAATAAAGAAAGTGAATTATTAGAAAAAAAGAAAACGTTAAAACACATAAGCAAAAATCAGTAAAGGGTTTACTCAGAACTTATCTCGCAAGTGGAAGTTTTAAAACTACAATTTTTTTCAAAATTTATGAAAATGACATAGAATGTCAAAATGGTGGTCGTTTTTATTTGGCCGTAACCGTACAAAATAGATACAAATATCTCAATGCTTGCTAAAGCCCGTGTCCCACTGTAAAAATTTTTATAAACAGTTTTATAAACCGAATTTTGATAGTGTGACAGCACACAGTTATATAAAAATGCTGAAATTTACGTTGACGGTGTCTGTATTTTGATGATGTCACGTAAAATAGTTTTTTTCCCAGCCGGTTCGAATAGTAGGCATTGCTCACCTCATCTGAGGTAAGAAAGTTCGTTTTTCTCACCTAGGTAAGAAAGTAAATCATGCAATTTTTATGAAGAAACTGTACCGCATGTTAGCTGACTGCTGACGCGTGCTAATTCTGACAGCTGACATATTGATAGTTGACGGATAATTGACTTTATGACTTGTGTTACAGTCTGTTTATACGAGGAATTAAGAATGCATTCTGTGAGTGTTCACATCCTTTTGATGCAGGTAAGTACGAAACCTTAAGTGAGTGAGTAATATAAACACTTGACTATCAATTAAGTAATGTAAACTACTCAACCACTTAAGAATATATAGGTCGCTTGCTACCACGAATTCTATATTTAGAATTCGCTGAACTAGCAAAGAAGTGTAGCATTGCAAAACGTTGCAAAACGTTGTGCAATATTATGAAATTATGTGACGACACTCAGTCGCCCCACCCGAAGATGGCAGAGGCTATAAATAGCCGCACGTGTGTAATCTTAGTTTAGTTCATAGATTTGTGAAGTACAGAACGTTGCTAGTTTATAGATTTATGTCTTACAGAACGTTGCTAGTTTTAGACGTGCTTCTTACAGAACGTTACTCTGTACAAATTTGTAACTCCTACATTGAATTAAAAACTTGTGTAGTAAAATAAATAAAGTTTTTTTTCGTTAAGGCCACGATTGGCAACTTAACTGGCGCAATCGGTAGGATACTTGGCAAAAGGGCACTGTGAAATTTTGGAAAAAAATAAAATAATTTTTTTTCATTTTTCGCTCTTTTGTGTATTTCAATACTTAACCAAGTATACCGAAATCAACCAACACCGGTACGAAGCAACGCAACTTGGAGGACAAACATCGCCAAAGAGCAGCACCGCTGACTACTGGACATCAGTCTATCGGAGACATCGTCTATCGCAGACACCTGCTCCATCGAAGAGCTTCTGATCATCGAGATCGCCTGTACGACCAATCCAAAGGACGTCTACACATTTAATTAACCACGGACAACCTGTAAGACCACTCCAAAGGAAGTCTACACGTTCCAACTACAAATATGAAGTAAGCAACCTTTTACGTTTTAAAGTGTGTGTGTGTTTGTTTTTAAACAAATTATAAACCCACTAATATAGTTCTAAATATTTATTTAGCCTACTTAAGTACGTAACAGAACGCAGTAACCTTGATCCATCATCGCACAGATTAAGCACTGCTTTGTGTTACATTTTCCCTAGAATAAACTGTTTACTAACATAAAAATCAATCGCTAAAAATAATAGTGAATTTTTATGCTGAGACCACCACGTTTAATTTTCAACCAAGTACAAGCAAATCGAAACATGGCAGATTTATTCCCACCAGGTTTTTCTGTACGAATGGTTTCTGAAATTCCAAGTTACGACGGTAACCCCCTAACTTTATCAGAATTTATTAGATCTGTTGAGCTAATTTTATCTCAATTTTTAAATCCAGCTCAGCCAGAAGCCTATATTAATAAATTTTTACTTTCATCCGTTAGAAATAAATTAAAAGACAAAGCTTTAGAAGTCGTTACTGGCTATGAATTCAACAATTGGAACGACTTAAAATTAACACTAATTAATAACTTTGGAGATCAACGATCAGAATTAAATTTAACCATAGACATTGCAAAAATGAAGCAAAATCTGAAAGAGTCCCCTATTGACTTTTATAACAGAATTAGAACACATCTAGCAACTTTTAATTCAAAAATTTCCCTTGGACCTGAAGCCAGACCTATAAAAGATTATAAATTATTACAGTCAAAAAGTCTAGCCCTTAGATCCTTTTTGAGCGGTTTAAATGAACCATTTGGCACATTGTTACGAGCCAGAAATCCTAATAGCTTAGAAGCTGCTATCGCAATCGTTAGAGATGAACTAGATATACGCTATTCTCAAAACGCATCTCGTAATTATTTACAAACTGAAAGTAATAAACCAGTAATGAATCGTCAGAATTTTCAAAACAACCCATGGATTAAATATAATGAACAAATGAAACACAATAATTTTAGACCTAATCAAAATTTTCAACGACAATCAATTCCACAGTTTCCTAATACATTCCGAAGCCCACAGAATCCCACGTTACAACGTAATTTTTCTCAAACCCCAGGTTGGTATCGACAACCTTTTGAAAGAAATGTTTTTGCTCCGAAACGAAATTTTGTACCTAATAATCCTGTTGAAAAAATGGAAACGTCCACTCAACACGCCGTTATTCCAAAACGACCCCTAACTAGTAACATTCAAAATTTAAATCCAAACAAAAGACCAAACTTCCGTGCTAATCATTTACAAGTGGCCCAGCCGAGCACTTACGATTTCGAAGAATTCCACGAGGATATTGACACAAATTATGCCGAATTTAATGACCCACTTCTTGAAGCCGATGCACTCGAAACAAACATAAACAACGACTCTCAGAATGTTTATTCAGAGCACTTAACAGAACACGACATTGACCCAGACTCTGTAAATTTTTAAATACAGCCTTGGATAAAATTGAAACATTTCTTGTAACAACAATTAAATCTAATTTACCGTATATTTTAATACCAGGAACACAAGATAAAATATTAATTGATACAGGCAGCAGTAAAACGCTAATATCACCTTTATTTGTAGAAAAACATTTTCCAAATTTAATACACAATTATAACTTTCAAATAACCACACCCCATGGTACTACCACACACAATCAGGTAGCCGATATTCCAATAAACTCATTATTTTTAGAACCCGGAAATCATGTGTGCTATATGTTTGATTTTAGCCCTGATTATGTCGGATTAATCGGATCTGATTTATTAGCCAATATAAATGCAAACATTGATTTTAAATGGATGCACATTCAAACCGAGCAAAATATTATCCCCTTCCACTACAACCAATCCAAACTTAAACAAGAAGTTCAAAAAAGAAACGAATGTAATTTTTCTAAAATAAATCAACACTCGCAGCCTCTTAAACGAATATATCTACCCCCTAGATCAGAAAAACAAATTATTTTACCAACTGTAAACAGTAATGGTACATATTTATGTGACAAACTAATATTTGACAAAGATTGTAGAACACCCAGAGCTATAGTGAAAGTCCATAATAATTATTTTTATACAACAGCAATTAACACATCTAATCAGACAAAGGAATTTTATATTTACAACCCACTGTTATTAGATGACTATAAACACTCAAATTTAATAGAAATAAATAACATCAATACTCAAAATCAAAATTTTAATTTAAAATCTCGAAATCAACTTCAAAATGAAAACTTAGAAAACATCAATACAACACATTTAAATGCTGAAGAAGCTCATGCAGTAAAAACTTTATGTTACGAATTCAAAGATATTTTTCATCACCCAGAACTACCATTGACTTACACAAACTTGACAAGACATTTTATACGTACAAAAAATGACATTCCAATTTTTACAAAAAATTATCGCTACCCTCATGTTCATCGCGAAGAAGTAAAAAACCAGATAAACAAAATGCTTGCTGACGGAATTATTGAACATTCAGAGTCACCGTATAACGCACCTATATGGATCGTTCCAAAAAAATTAGATAGTTCAGGCAAACAAAAATGGAGAATAGTCATTGACTATAGGAAATTGAACGAAAATACCATAGAAGACAAATACCCATTACCTCTCATAGAACAAGTACTTGACAATTTAGGTAAATCCGAATATTTTACTACCCTTGATTTAGCCTCAGGGTTTCATCAAATTAAAGTAAACAAAGCTGATAGAGAAAAGACGGCCTTTTCTACTGAAGAGGGCCATTTTGAGTTTAAACGAATGCCATTTGGGCTCAAAAACAGTCCCAGCAGCTTTCAACGACTTATAAATCAGGCATTGATTGGTCTAACACCCACACAATGCATGGTTTACCTTGATGACATAATTATTTATTCAGTATCCCTACAAGAACACATGATTAAACTACGACATGTTTTTGAAAAATGTCGCACTGCTAACTTACAAATACAATTAGACAAATCCGAATTCTTAAAAAAATCCATTGCCTATTTAGGACACATCCTTACTAAAGACGGTGTAAAACCAAACCCAGATAAAATCAGTGCTATTATGAAATTTCCCTTACCAAAAACTAGAACTGATATAAAATCGTTTCTAGGACTTTTAGGTTATTATCGAAAATTTATAAAAGATTATGCTAAAATAACAAAATTCCTGACTTTATGTCTAAAGAAAGATTCAAAAATTATACACGATCAAAATTTCATTGAACAATTTGAGAAACTAAAAATCTTGCTAACTAATGATCCAATATTAGCTTATCCTGATTTTACAAAACCATTTGAACTGACTACAGACGCTAGCAAATTTGCTATTGGAGCAGTATTATCACAAAATAACAGACCTATTAGCTATGCATCAAGAACCCTTAACCAAGCCGAAATTAACTACCCGACAATAGAACGAGAATTATTAGCTATTGTTTGGGCCTGCAAACATTTCCGCCCCTATTTATATGGCGTACATTTTACAATATTTACAGACCATAGACCTTTAATATGGCTTCGCAACATCAAAGAGCCAAATTCGAAATTAACCCGTTGGAGTATAAAATTAGAAGAATATAATTTTACCATTAAATACCTACTAGGAAAAACCAATAAGGTAGCTGATGCCTTAAGCCGAATTAATATAAATCCCCTATCAATTGAACAATTAGACACACCTGAACCCGATTTTGACGACAATGCTAGTATCATAGCAAATCGACCAGATCCACCTGACCTATCCGATTTTACGATAACAGCAATTAACCCACCTACGAAACAAAAAGTTAAAATTCTGTCGGACATAATAATTACTAAAAAGCAAAACGAAAAACCAACACCTGCACCTGGTGCCGTGAATAATGACAATGACAACAATTCCGTACCGGATACGATACATTCACAACAATCTTCCACACCTGTGATTGACATCGCAGAATTACCTTTACAAAGGTATAAAAACCAAATCGAATTTATAAACGCCGTAATCCCTAAACCCATGCAAATATATAACTTTGATGGATATTCCCATATAACCGTATTTATCAACAACCAAAACTATATAGAAAAATTTATGCAATTGCTTATCGAACATTGTTCACCTAAACTACACTACTATTGCATATTCCAAAACGAAGAAACGTTTGCGAAATTTTCACATTTCATTTCAGAAAACCTTAATGCTAACTCTCCGAAATTTCATAAATGTATTAAACAAGTTACTTATGTCACAAACCCAGATCATAGAAAACAATATATCGCCGATTACCATTTCGGTGATACCAATCACAGAGGGATCAACGAGACAATAGAGCACCTCCAAAGATTATACTATTGGAGAGGAATGACCAAGGAAATCAATACATTTATCACGAATTGTGATACATGTAAAAGAGAAAAGTACAATCGTAACCCCAATAAATTACCTTTTCAATTTACACCCACATACGATAAACCGTTTTCTTGCATCAGTATAGATATTTTCCAAATTAATCGAACCAGGTATTTGACCGTAATTGATAATTTTAGTAAATTTACTCAAGCATACCCCTTGACCTCACATAATAAAGTCGATATATTAAACGCCATCTTAACATATTTTTCAAACTACGCCATTCCGAAGAAAATCATTGCAGACAATGAATTCGATAACATAATCATTAAAGAATTCATGAAGTTACACAAAATAGAATTACATATAGCTACCCCGTTGCATCACGAATCAAATTCATTAATTGAACGAGTACATTCTACTCTAATTGAACATTTTAGATTATTAGAATCCACTCCAGAAAAAGACAGAATGACCTATTCTATACTCGCGTATAACAATACAATACATTCAAATCTTAAATTCACACCCTTTGAAATTCTCTTTGGTCATACCGACAATCAAAATCCATACGAACTTTGTACTGACAGATTCTACGAAGTAGATGTAAACGACCACAAACAAAAAATGACACAATTATATGACAACCTAAAAATTATGCAACTAGAAACAAAACAACGACGTAACGAGAAAATTAATGATAAACGACAACCTGTAATATTACAACTTAACCAAAAAGTCTTTCTTAAAAACGATAGACGTAATAAAAAGAGTATGAAATTTAAAGGACCCTTCAAAATTATAAAAATCCTAGACAATGATACATATCTTGTTGAGGATTTGACTACCGGAAAAACATTTAAAAGACACGCGAACGAAATACGCCAAACTGACGAAATAACACCTGTTACAGATACTACATCTGGCTCTTCAGCTGCGGTATCCTCTTAGTTACAGGAGACGTAACAATTAAGGACCTATCAGACAACCCTGGCCTATACCCTCAAAACCTAGGAAAAGCGCAGATTAAAGAAAGCGACTGGACCATTATAAAGACATTTGATTACACACCCTTGTTAACAAACTATACGATCCTTAGACGTTCCTTGTTAGCCTCTATTCTTAAATTAAGAGATCGTAATTTTTACACAGTTAAAAATGAAGAACAAACAAAATTAAACCACAATGACATGCTATTGTTGATCCAACAGTACATCATACGGATTGACAACATGATTGATCAAATATTTCCTTCAGATACAATCAGAACAAAACGCGGAGTAATAAATGGACTCGGCACTGTATTTAAATTTTTGACAGGCAATCTTGACGCCGAAGACGGAGAAAAATACGAGAATGCCATTGCGGATCTTCAATCCACAAGAGATATTCACAATAAAATCCTAAGTCAACATACACATTTAATAAATGACTCCATAAACGCTATATTTACCCTAACCAAAAATCAGGAGCTTTTAAATATAAATTTACAGAAATTGATTGTACAAAATCGTGCTATAAACAACAACATAAATTCACTCTCTATTCAGAGTGTCCTATCAGAATCAATATTTTCGTTACAAATGTTTGTAAACACCTGGCTCGAATTAGAAACATCTCTCACCTTTGCACAAAACCAACAAATGCATATGTCCCTACTTGATAATGCAGAACTATTATCCAATCTCAATCAAATCTCTATCTATCTTTCTGAAAACTCAGACAACATGCTTTCTTTACCTTACCCTGTACACCATAAAACCCTTCATCTTTACGAATCTATAATATTAATCCAAGCTTATCAAATTAATAACAAAATAACTTTCGTCTTCGAAATACCATTAGTACACAAAGACACTATTTACCAACTCATGCAATTGATACCGTTCCCGGTATACATTGATTCCAATTTATACCGTATGATCATTCCTACCTATAAAACCATACTCTTCAACCTTGCAACGTCAATACCCGTCGAACTAGACCACTGTAAATTGGTAACCACCGGTTCCTATTTTTGCACTGAGAAGTACCATTTTTCCGTTGTTAATAACCAGTTATGTGAGACCCAACTTTTGTCTTTTTCCTCCAACAAAACTTGTTCACCCTACCTGTTTAACTTACTAAAAGTTAAAATAGCCCAGATTGACGATTCCACCTGGTTGGTTACTACTCCACAAAAAGTAACTATTGACATTAAATGCTTAGACACCAGTTCAAGGAAGATAGTAACGAAAACGAATCTAATTCATCTCACACCGGATTGCACAGCAGTCATTGACCATGACACCTTGTTGTTCCAAATCAGAACCTCTTCCTCAAAACTTGTAAAGTTGCAAATACCCAATATTGATGCCTTGGATGCAAATAGTGCTAAACACACTAAAACAGTAAGTGTGGATCTAACACCGATCAACATTAAAGAGCTGATTAAAGACCAGTCACAGCTTGGGGGAATACAAAGGGCGCTTGAGCCTGCCAATGTAACGAACTTGCAGTACATTTCTGTAACCACGATTATAATACTAAGTATGATTGTAATAATAATCTTAAGTTTGTTAGTATATACCTATTGTAAACGCCAAGCCTTACAAGATAAATTCATGGCATATATAAAATCAAAAGTCTTTAAAGACGATATTCCTAAACCTTTTGAGTTCTTAGAAATCAAAACGTGAAATTCAAAATGCTTTGAATTGTCTTAAGAGGGGAGGAGTAATATAAACACTTGACTATCAATTAAGTAATGTAAACTACTCAACCACTTAAGAATATATAGGTCGCTTGCTACCACGAATTCTATATTTAGAATTCGCTGAACTAGCAAAGAAGTGTAGCATTGCAAAACGTTGCAAAACGTTGTGCAATATTATGAAATTATGTGACGACACTCAGTCGCCCCACCCGAAGATGGCAGAGGCTATAAATAGCCGCACGTGTGTAATCTTAGTTTAGTTCATAGATTTGTGAAGTACAGAACGTTGCTAGTTTATAGATTTATGTCTTACAGAACGTTGCTAGTTTTAGACGTGCTTCTTACAGAACGTTACTCTGTACAAATTTGTAACTCCTACATTGAATTAAAAACTTGTGTAGTAAAATAAATAAAGTTTTTTTTCGTTAAGGCCACGATTGGCAACTTAACTGGCGCAATCGGTAGGATACTTGGCAAAAGGGCACTGTGAAATTTTGGAAAAAAATAAAATAATTTTTTTTCATTTTTCGCTCTTTTGTGTATTTCAATACTTAACCAAGTATACCGAAATCAACCAACACCGGTACGAAGCAACGCAACTTGGAGGACAAACATCGCCAAAGAGCAGCACCGCTGACTACTGGACATCAGTCTATCGGAGACATCGTCTATCGCAGACACCTGCTCCATCGAAGAGCTTCTGATCATCGAGATCGCCTGTACGACCAATCCAAAGGACGTCTACACATTTAATTAACCACGGACAACCTGTAAGACCACTCCAAAGGAAGTCTACACGTTCCAACTACAAATATGAAGTAAGCAACCTTTTACGTTTTAAAGTGTGTGTGTGTTTGTTTTTAAACAAATTATAAACCCACTAATATAGTTCTAAATATTTATTTAGCCTACTTAAGTACGTAACAGAACGCAGTAACCTTGATCCATCATCGCACAGATTAAGCACTGCTTTGTGTTACATTTTCCCTAGAATAAACTGTTTACTAACATAAAAATCAATCGCTAAAAATAATAGTGAATTTTTATGCTGAGACCACCACGTTTAATTTTCAACCAAGTACAAGCAAATCGAAACATGGCAGATTTATTCCCACCAGGTTTTTCTGTACGAATGATTTCTGAAATTCCAAGTTACGACGGTAACCCCCTAACTTTATCAGAATTTATTAGATCTGTTGAGCTAATTTTATCTCAATTTTTAAATCCAGCTCAGCCAGAAGCCTATATTAATAAATTTTTACTTTCATCCGTTAGAAATAAATTAAAAGACAAAGCTTTAGAAGTCGTTACTGGCTATGAATTCAACAATTGGAACGACTTAAAATTAACACTAATTAATAACTTTGGAGATCAACGATCAGAATTAAATTTAACCATAGACATTGCAAAAATGAAGCAAAATCTGAAAGAGTCCCCTATTGACTTTTATAACAGAATTAGAACACATCTAGCAACTTTTAATTCAAAAATTTCCCTTGGACCTGAAGCCAGACCTATAAAAGATTATAAATTATTACAGTCAAAAAGTCTAGCCCTTAGATCCTTTTTGAGCGGTTTAAATGAACCATTTGGCACATTGTTACGAGCCAGAAATCCTAATAGCTTAGAAGCTGCTATCGCAATCGTTAGAGATGAACTAGATATACGCTATTCTCAAAACGCATCTCGTAATTATTTACAAACTGAAAGTAATAAACCAGTAATGAATCGTCAGAATTTTCAAAACAACCCATGGATTAAATATAATGAACAAATGAAACACAATAATTTTAGACCTAATCAAAATTTTCAACGACAATCAATTCCACAGTTTCCTAATACATTCCGAAGCCCACAGAATCCCACGTTACAACGTAATTTTTCTCAAACCCCAGGTTGGTATCGACAACCTTTTGAAAGAAATGTTTTTGCTCCGAAACGAAATTTTGTACCTAATAATCCTGTTGAAAAAATGGAAACGTCCACTCAACACGCCGTTATTCCAAAACGACCCCTAACTAGTAACATTCAAAATTTAAATCCAAACAAAAGACCAAACTTCCGTGCTAATCATTTACAAGTGGCCCAGCCGAGCACTTACGATTTCGAAGAATTCCACGAGGATATTGACACAAATTATGCCGAATTTAATGACCCACTTCTTGAAGCCGATGCACTCGAAACAAACATAAACAACGACTCTCAGAATGTTTATTCAGAGCACTTAACAGAACACGACATTGACCCAGACTCTGTAAATTTTTAAATACAGCCTTGGATAAAATTGAAACATTTCTTGTAACAACAATTAAATCTAATTTACCGTATATTTTAATACCAGGAACACAAGATAAAATATTAATTGATACAGGCAGCAGTAAAACGCTAATATCACCTTTATTTGTAGAAAAACATTTTCCAAATTTAATACACAATTATAACTTTCAAATAACCACACCCCATGGTACTACCACACACAATCAAGTAGCCGATATTCCAATAAACTCATTATTTTTAGAACCCGGAAATCATGTGTGCTATATGTTTGATTTTAGCCCTGATTATGTCGGATTAATCGGATCTGATTTATTAGCCAATATAAATGCAAACATTGATTTTAAATGGATGCACATTCAAACCGAGCAAAATATTATCCCCTTCCACTACAACCAATCCAAACTTAAACAAGAAGTTCAAAAAAGAAACGAATGTAATTTTTCTAAAATAAATCAACACTCGCAGCCTCTTAAACGAATATATCTACCCCCTAGATCAGAAAAACAAATTATTTTACCAACTGTAAACAGTAATGGTACATATTTATGTGACAAACTAATATTTGACAAAGATTGTAGAACACCCAGAGCTATAGTGAAAGTCCATAATAATTATTTTTATACAACAGCAATTAACACATCTAATCAGACAAAGGAATTTTATATTTACAACCCACTGTTATTAGATGACTATAAACACTCAAATTTAATAGAAATAAATAACATCAATACTCAAAATCAAAATTTTAATTTAAAATCTCGAAATCAACTTCAAAATGAAAACTTAGAAAACATCAATACAACACATTTAAATGCTGAAGAAGCTCATGCAGTAAAAACTTTATGTTACGAATTCAAAGATATTTTTCATCACCCAGAACTACCATTGACTTACACAAACTTGACAAGACATTTTATACGTACAAAAAATGACATTCCAATTTTTACAAAAAATTATCGCTACCCTCATGTTCATCGCGAAGAAGTAAAAAACCAGATAAACAAAATGCTTGCTGACGGAATTATTGAACATTCAGAGTCACCGTATAACGCACCTATATGGATCGTTCCAAAAAAATTAGATAGTTCAGGCAAACAAAAATGGAGAATAGTCATTGACTATAGGAAATTGAACGAAAATACCATAGAAGACAAATACCCATTACCTCTCATAGAACAAGTACTTGACAATTTAGGTAAATCCGAATATTTTACTACCCTTGATTTAGCCTCAGGGTTTCATCAAATTAAAGTAAACAAAGCTGATAGAGAAAAGACGGCCTTTTCTACTGAAGAGGGCCATTTTGAGTTTAAACGAATGCCATTTGGGCTCAAAAACAGTCCCAGCAGCTTTCAACGACTTATAAATCAGGCATTGATTGGTCTAACACCCACACAATGCATGGTTTACCTTGATGACATAATTATTTATTCAGTATCCCTACAAGAACACATGATTAAACTACGACATGTTTTTGAAAAATGTCGCACTGCTAACTTACAAATACAATTAGACAAATCCGAATTCTTAAAAAAATCCATTGCCTATTTAGGACACATCCTTACTAAAGACGGTGTAAAACCAAACCCAGATAAAATCAGTGCTATTATGAAATTTCCCTTACCAAAAACTAGAACTGATATAAAATCGTTTCTAGGACTTTTAGGTTATTATCGAAAATTTATAAAAGATTATGCTAAAATAACAAAATTCCTGACTTTATGTCTAAAGAAAGATTCAAAAATTATACACGATCAAAATTTCATTGAACAATTTGAGAAACTAAAAATCTTGCTAACTAATGATCCAATATTAGCTTATCCTGATTTTACAAAACCATTTGAACTGACTACAGACGCTAGCAAATTTGCTATTGGAGCAGTATTATCACAAAATAACAGACCTATTAGCTATGCATCAAGAACCCTTAACCAAGCCGAAATTAACTACCCGACAATAGAACGAGAATTATTAGCTATTGTTTGGGCCTGCAAACATTTCCGCCCCTATTTATATGGCGTACATTTTACAATATTTACAGACCATAGACCTTTAATATGGCTTCGCAACATCAAAGAGCCAAATTCGAAATTAACCCGTTGGAGTATAAAATTAGAAGAATATAATTTTACCATTAAATACCTACTAGGAAAAACCAATAAGGTAGCTGATGCCTTAAGCCGAATTAATATAAATCCCCTATCAATTGAACAATTAGACACACCTGAACCCGATTTTGACGACAATGCTAGTATCATAGCAAATCGACCAGATCCACCTGACCTATCCGATTTTACGATAACAGCAATTAACCCACCTACGAAACAAAAAGTTAAAATTCTGTCGGACATAATAATTACTAAAAAGCAAAACGAAAAACCAACACCTGCACCTGGTGCCGTGAATAATGACAATGACAACAATTCCGTACCGGATACGATACATTCACAACAATCTTCCACACCTGTGATTGACATCGCAGAATTACCTTTACAAAGGTATAAAAACCAAATCGAATTTATAAACGCCGTAATCCCTAAACCCATGCAAATATATAACTTTGATGGATATTCCCATATAACCGTATTTATCAACAACCAAAACTATATAGAAAAATTTATGCAATTGCTTATCGAACATTGTTCACCTAAACTACACTACTATTGCATATTCCAAAACGAAGAAACGTTTGCGAAATTTTCACATTTCATTTCAGAAAACCTTAATGCTAACTCTCCGAAATTTCATAAATGTATTAAACAAGTTACTTATGTCACAAACCCAGATCATAGAAAACAATATATCGCCGATTACCATTTCGGTGATACCAATCACAGAGGGATCAACGAGACAATAGAGCACCTCCAAAGATTATACTATTGGAGAGGAATGACCAAGGAAATCAATACATTTATCACGAATTGTGATACATGTAAAAGAGAAAAGTACAATCGTAACCCCAATAAATTACCTTTTCAATTTACACCCACATACGATAAACCGTTTTCTTGCATCAGTATAGATATTTTCCAAATTAATCGAACCAGGTATTTGACCGTAATTGATAATTTTAGTAAATTTACTCAAGCATACCCCTTGACCTCACATAATAAAGTCGATATATTAAACGCCATCTTAACATATTTTTCAAACTACGCCATTCCGAAGAAAATCATTGCAGACAATGAATTCGATAACATAATCATTAAAGAATTCATGAAGTTACACAAAATAGAATTACATATAGCTACCCCGTTGCATCACGAATCAAATTCATTAATTGAACGAGTACATTCTACTCTAATTGAACATTTTAGATTATTAGAATCCACTCCAGAAAAAGACAGAATGACCTATTCTATACTCGCGTATAACAATACAATACATTCAAATCTTAAATTCACACCCTTTGAAATTCTCTTTGGTCATACCGACAATCAAAATCCATACGAACTTTGTACTGACAGATTCTACGAAGTAGATGTAAACGACCACAAACAAAAAATGACACAATTATATGACAACCTAAAAATTATGCAACTAGAAACAAAACAACGACGTAACGAGAAAATTAATGATAAACGACAACCTGTAATATTACAACTTAACCAAAAAGTCTTTCTTAAAAACGATAGACGTAATAAAAAGAGTATGAAATTTAAAGGACCCTTCAAAATTATAAAAATCCTAGACAATGATACATATCTTGTTGAGGATTTGACTACCGGAAAAACATTTAAAAGACACGCGAACGAAATACGCCAAACTGACGAAATAACACCTGTTACAGATACTACATCTGGCTCTTCAGCTGCGGTATCCTCTTAGTTACAGGAGACGTAACAATTAAGGACCTATCAGACAACCCTGGCCTATACCCTCAAAACCTAGGAAAAGCGCAGATTAAAGAAAGCGACTGGACCATTATAAAGACATTTGATTACACACCCTTGTTAACAAACTATACGATCCTTAGACGTTCCTTGTTAGCCTCTATTCTTAAATTAAGAGATCGTAATTTTTACACAGTTAAAAATGAAGAACAAACAAAATTAAACCACAATGACATGCTATTGTTGATCCAACAGTACATCATACGGATTGACAACATGATTGATCAAATATTTCCTTCAGATACAATCAGAACAAAACGCGGAGTAATAAATGGACTCGGCACTGTATTTAAATTTTTGACAGGCAATCTTGACGCCGAAGACGGAGAAAAATACGAGAATGCCATTGCGGATCTTCAATCCACAAGAGATATTCACAATAAAATCCTAAGTCAACATACACATTTAATAAATGACTCCATAAACGCTATATTTACCCTAACCAAAAATCAGGAGCTTTTAAATATAAATTTACAGAAATTGATTGTACAAAATCGTGCTATAAACAACAACATAAATTCACTCTCTATTCAGAGTGTCCTATCAGAATCAATATTTTCGTTACAAATGTTTGTAAACACCTGGCTCGAATTAGAAACATCTCTCACCTTTGCACAAAACCAACAAATGCATATGTCCCTACTTGATAATGCAGAACTATTATCCAATCTCAATCAAATCTCTATCTATCTTTCTGAAAACTCAGACAACATGCTTTCTTTACCTTACCCTGTACACCATAAAACCCTTCATCTTTACGAATCTATAATATTAATCCAAGCTTATCAAATTAATAACAAAATAACTTTCGTCTTCGAAATACCATTAGTACACAAAGACACTATTTACCAACTCATGCAATTGATACCGTTCCCGGTATACATTGATTCCAATTTATACCGTATGATCATTCCTACCTATAAAACCATACTCTTCAACCTTGCAACGTCAATACCCGTCGAACTAGACCACTGTAAATTGGTAACCACCGGTTCCTATTTTTGCACTGAGAAGTACCATTTTTCCGTTGTTAATAACCAGTTATGTGAGACCCAACTTTTGTCTTTTTCCTCCAACAAAACTTGTTCACCCTACCTGTTTAACTTACTAAAAGTTAAAATAGCCCAGATTGACGATTCCACCTGGTTGGTTACTACTCCACAAAAAGTAACTATTGACATTAAATGCTTAGACACCAGTTCAAGGAAGATAGTAACGAAAACGAATCTAATTCATCTCACACCGGATTGCACAGCAGTCATTGACCATGACACCTTGTTGTTCCAAATCAGAACCTCTTCCTCAAAACTTGTAAAGTTGCAAATACCCAATATTGATGCCTTGGATGCAAATAGTGCTAAACACACTAAAACAGTAAGTGTGGATCTAACACCGATCAACATTAAAGAGCTGATTAAAGACCAGTCACAGCTTGGGGGAATACAAAGGGCGCTTGAGCCTGCCAATGTAACGAACTTGCAGTACATTTCTGTAACCACGATTATAATACTAAGTATGATTGTAATAATAATCTTAAGTTTGTTAGTATATACCTATTGTAAACGCCAAGCCTTACAAGATAAATTCATGGCATATATAAAATCAAAAGTCTTTAAAGACGATATTCCTAAACCTTTTGAGTTCTTAGAAATCAAAACGTGAAATTCAAAATGCTTTGAATTGTCTTAAGAGGGGAGGAGTAATATAAACACTTGACTATCAATTAAGTAATGTAAACTACTCAACCACTTAAGAATATATAGGTCGCTTGCTACCACGAATTCTATATTTAGAATTCGCTGAACTAGCAAAGAAGTGTAGCATTGCAAAACGTTGCAAAACGTTGTGCAATATTATGAAATTATGTGACGACACTCAGTCGCCCCACCCGAAGATGGCAGAGGCTATAAATAGCCGCACGTGTGTAATCTTAGTTTAGTTCATAGATTTGTGAAGTACAGAACGTTGCTAGTTTATAGATTTGTGTCTTACAGAACGTTGCTAGTTTTAGACGTGCTTCTTACAGAACGTTACTCTGTACAAATTTGTAACTCCTACATTGAATTAAAAACTTGTGTAGTAAAATAAATAAAGTTTTTTTTCGTTAAGGCCACGATTGGCAACTTAACTAGTGGCCCTTCATTCGAACGAATTAAATTAACATCTCGCGCATGCGTATTCACGACAGAAGAGGCTAAACATCACCGTGCGCGCCCGCGCTTTTTTTTAATCCAACCAAAACTGCTTTGACAGTTTGACCTCAGTGGACATAACCTCAAAAAGTATAAATAGTAAAGCGATGTTTTAACTACAAAATTTTTTAAGTTTTCAGACTTACTTATGAATAAAACTGTTTAGAAACATTTTGAGAACAGCATAAAATCGGAAAACATGCTGCATATTTTGCAGGATATTGTCACCTTTAACAACTTTAACAGTCTGTTGAATAATTTTTATAGTGTCAAATTTTGCTCCACTGAGGCCGGCTGGGAAAAAAATAGTATTCAAACTTCGTTAAGAAAGTGCTCTTGCATACCTTGCGCAATTACAAACCTCGCCTTCGGCTCGGTATGCAATACTGCACTTTCTTACCTTGGTTTGAAATATACTATTATAAACACTTTTGGAATAGGACGGTTTCTATAATTTTGATGAGATCAGGCATTTCATTGGATGTTGATGGCTAAGCCCAGCCTACTGAGAATTTGAAAAGACGCGCGAAACTTCCGTTTTAAAACATTCCTGCTCAATATTTTTAACTTTAACCTCATTCTTGGCCACCACTTCCTGCGAAGCTGTTGTTTGAGGTTACGTTATAGTTGTGAAATATTAAAGAATGACTGGCACGTAGTCTATTAAACAAACTGGTGCGTTAATCGACCATTATGAAACTCAGTCAATATTATTTATATAGTTTCCCATCCTAGTTACCATAACAAATATGCGAGGCAACAAGCGATGGAGGAAATTGTAGAGGGTTTAAAAGATATCTGACCCAATACAAGTGGTAAAAAATTATTTATATCCGATTGTTTACTATTTTAATATTGCTGTTTGCAATGAGTGAAATAAAGGCAAAATTTTTGTAGTTTTCTTGATCGCTGTGTCTCACCTCATTTTCGCACATCGAAAGAACACCACGACCATTTTCCATATTTCTGTTACTTAGCCAAGGTCTAACCCACCATTTACGTTTAATTTGTTTTTTCTTTTGTTTCTGAATTAGGGCATAACCAATTAAATTTATTGTAAGCCCTGTCAAAAGTTTCTTTCTATATACACTTAACTTTTTCATTCTAATAAGGAGTGCAACAGTATAATAAAAGGCTGCCAAAGAGGTGGCTATTTAAGTATTTAAGTCAAAACACTACAATCTAACCTCACTTTTTAGTGATACTTCAAACAGCTGATCTGGTTTTAATAAAAGCTTTGGACCAAATATTGACAGTGGGACATGGCTCAAAAATATTTTGATGGGGTGTGACGTCACCACGTTTTTATAAAAAAAATTATAAAACCAATTTATACAAATTTTTACAGTGGGACAAGGGCTTAAGAATACTGCAAAATTGAAAGGAAACGCTTAGTAACGCCCATTACATCAATTTGCAAATAAAAAAACAATGCTGGTGATGGGATCAGAACTTGAGCACCCAGACGTGAGTCAGACACTTCAAGTGCTGCGCCATGACCGTGTGCATAGTATATTTGCTTCTGGCTGCGTTATAAAGACGCTATAGATTTCTGTTCCATTTGCGATGTTCACCCTGTATCTGTTAAGTTCCATTTTCGCCAAGGATAAAACCTGAGCTATGTTAAAATTATTACTTTTATCTTTTCCTCAATTACAGCAAAAATAGACAACATATTTTTTTAAGGTGCTCACCCTGTCTTTTAGATGAGAGAAGTAAAAATGGAGATGTAACTGTATGTAAAAACTATAGAGGAATGCTTTTACTAGATGTTTCCTACTAAATATTGCCCGCCTTTTTACGAAAAAAAATATTCTGTGCATTCTGAAAATACAGGGTCCGGCAGAATGACCGACCCTATTTAAATTGTTAATAACTGTTTCAAATTTCAAAATATTTAAAAAAAAAAAATTTCAAAATTGCAAAGGAAAAACTTGCCAATTTTAGTAACAATATAATTTATTTATTAAATATATTAGCACTTGCTCCAAATTAATTTGGTTATTATTCAGTAGTTGAAAGAATTGTTCACAAAACATAACCCGAACTTCTAAATCTCGTGATACCTAGTAATGGGTGCACGACTTGAACTATGTATTAATGAAATTTTAAATCCTTTAAAATACGGCGAAGAGTTCTGTCTGATAGGTCCAACTTGATGAATTTAACCAAATTAAGAATTAGTTTAATCTGTATTAGTGTGAAAATAAAGTTTGAGTTTGAGTTATGATATTTTCAAAACCTAATATTTTTAATAAATAAATTATATTGTAATTAAAATTGGCAAGTTTTTACTTTACATTTTTGAAATTAACAATTTAAATAGGGTCAGTCATTCAGCCGGACCCTGTATAATAGAGAAGATTATCATTGTGGGCATGAACATGAACACACATATTTCAAACAGACCTACGACATATGCCTATATTGGGAAAAATTATATGAGAACAGGATTGAACTAAAAGTACCTATAAAACTAATTAGGCAAACAGAAATAACATCAGAAAATACTGAGAACAAGATTTTGATAGATTGTGCTGTCTGTCTCAAAAGTTTCAAGGTTGAGACAGAGCAGCAATCCAAAAAAATAGAGTTCAAGTCTTACTGCCAAGATGAATTATACATAATTTTCACTTTTCCAATAACACTGATATACTGTGCAAGCCTCAAGTCTGAAACTACAGAAATAAAATTTTTTGACAAGTCATCAAACCTGGTAAGTTTTATTTTCAGAAGAGTGTAGGGATCACTTACTGAGGGAGGCGAAAGAGAACTGATATCAATGTCGTTTTGTACTCCTCTATGTTCTGACAGCTTCATAGTGATGGGTTCGGACCTTGGAACAGAACTGGTTACACGCTGCAACAATAAAAAACTTTAGCTCATTGTACACACCATAAAAGTTCACTGTATAACCAAACAAATGTTCCCTCTTAAAAGTAGTCATATTTCATATTGTATCTAATATGTGTCAGAAAATTTTCTGTACACAAGAAAAATTACAAAAATGAAATAATCAGTATTGCTTTACAACACCATGGTCCAGAAATTGTCTCATAGTGTAGCAAATATTTTCAGCAGGATTGGGGAGGTTGTCCGCAAGTGCCACTGGTTCGAGATGGTCCAAACGAGAAAACCTACAGGTGTCAGTGTAAATCCCTAAACCACATAGCTGTCTTATATAAACAATAAAATAATGGAAAATGCCAGAAATTGATGTAACCTAAATGTTTATTTACAGTATGTACATCTCTGCATGATATTCAAGGGTGCAGAAACGAATCTGATATGTTGTACGAGTACTTATTTGGAATTAGGATTGTAAGTTTAATTTAGTTTTAAGTATAGTTATTGTAGTAACATGGTTGTTAATAATAAATAGAGTAAAATTACAAGCTTTAAGATATATATTTTTTAATCCTATCACACGTAACTCAACTATCAAGTGACTTAAAATAAAAGCGCAGCGATAGCAAAAGACGGGAGACTCATCATGTCGCTTAAAGGTCTAAATTATTGGAATGCGACCCCTCTCGAATGGTACCATGCGCCCAAGGTCTATTGCACACTTAATTGGTGTGTTTCAGCGTTAAGAAATAGTGTCTAGTTTGCTCCAGTAGTCCCTCGCATAAGTATTAATTTTAAACGTTGAGGGACGTGACGATTCCCTAGTAAAACGCAACTAAAAACGGTAACAGGGCTGCCATTCTAGTATATAATATATATTAAGAGAAATAAACTAATTCTCACAACCAAACGCTGAAACTGAATACATTGTGGCGAAAGGTTTCTTAAATTCTTTGTACCATCGGCTAGAAATTCGCCAGCACAAATCGTAGGTAGAACGCTTAAAATTTCATAGAAACTGCACTAACGGTATTTTCAGTTTGAAAACTCATATGACTCAAAACACGCGAGCTTTATACACTAAAGGTATCTGTCGATGTATAGCAGAGTAGCGTCCTTAGAGAAGCTATCCAGTCCACGCAAATGTGCAAAGGTGTGGCAGGCTTTTCTCCAATTACTGCACGAGGAAAAGGCCGTCCGGGTCTTGGGAGCTGTTAGAGCAACGGAAAGGCTCAGAACCGTGTAGGAGTTGTTCCTCCAGGTCGTATAGATGGCGACATCAGAGCCCAAAAGGAAACATATGCAGAGCATAGCACAAACGAGCCAGAAGGGGTTACGAGAAAAAGCCTAAAATAACACAACATCGAAATCGATGTTCATAGCGGAACGACAGAAACGTATAAAAGTTGGAAGGTGGCCACACGTAGGTAATTTCACAGAAATAATTTCCTATCCTAGTATAACCAGCTTCATTTCAGCAATCTCACATACAATTTCCTAAAGCTGATCAACAGGATTCACAAATATTCCGGAATTATAATATGCACAAGGGCTGAAAATTCCAGATCACATTCACAGCCCTAGAAGGAATAATCTCACAAAGTCGGTACCATAAAATGGCCGCCAGAAATAATACTAACAATTTTGAAAATTTTGTCCCAAAAATAAAAAATAAGGGTATGCAACCAAATATACAGTCAGAAACTGCTGGTCACTTGAGACATTTCCTGACTTATAATTTAATTATACCTAAATGAAAAATTATACGTAACAAGTTCCTAATTTATGAATGCAACTAGGTTTAAGAATTATACTTAAATGTCAAAAAAGAAACATCTGATTTTTATTGTATTGTTATGGACAAGAGCTAGGCATGCGAGTACCAGGTACCTTAGACACCAACTGCTATATTGATATAGTCACAGTCCTACTTAAAATGTTCACATTTTTTTATTTCTAAAAACCTCACCGGGCATCTCCACGGATCAAACTCGCTTAACCACTGAGCTACCGAGCCCGGCATTTGATTTTTAAGTCAAGTTATGGTTGCCTTCATAAATTCAAAACTATTTTCAGTGCCGATTTAACGAAAGCTTTGGGACACATGTTAGAATCAATCAAGAACGTGTTTTCTTTACAGAAAATACTTTCAAGTGCATATGGATACAGTTGAAAGGGCTGCATTGCATTTATATATGGCAAGACAGAGCCACCGATTATCTTTTTCAAAGTTTTGAAGCATGCTGGATGTTGTGACTAGAGTAAATGTGTTCGGTGCCCAGTTTAATCTTTTCTACTAATAATACCATAATTGCTTAGTTACACTAGTACTCTTTTAATACAATCCATTAATTATAAGCTATTTATAGAAGCAATTTATAAAAGCAATCTTAAAACAACATTGTTTCACCGTAGATTACAAAAACGCATACAGTTTTCTTTTATTCAGTATTAATGCATACCTACATCAAAACTTTATTCCTACATAATATCAGTATATTCACAACTCAACATCTGTGTAGCCAAGGAGTAGTTAGTTTGTTATACGTCCTGTGTGAGTTCACCTTCAACTTGCATTTACTAGAAGCAAGTCTAGAAGCAATCTTTCGTTATTTGTAATTC
The DNA here is from genome assembly GCA_940337035.1 of Agriotes lineatus. Taxonomy (NCBI): domain Eukaryota; kingdom Metazoa; phylum Arthropoda; class Insecta; order Coleoptera; family Elateridae; genus Agriotes; species Agriotes lineatus. Next base: position 59,311 of record CALNHX010007597.1, read on the forward strand.
GTGTAGGGAAACTAATTAGTTGAGCAGCGTTCATCTCCTTGTAGTTACTCAAAATGTAAAGGCTTGAGAATTGCTGTCATCTGTGATGTAATTGAAGTCTCCAAATACAAAGGTTGGTACATTCGATAAGAATGCAGAATGTGGTGTTTTCATTAGCTCCTGGTGGACATCTTCAGGGATCTTGTAGTTTTATATATGCATGAAAGTAGAATTTTGTGTTTGCTATTCCAATGTCTAGCCATAGCGATTCTACTAGATCTTTGGATAGCTCTTAGAAATGCTAGCATATATTTGATGTCCCTCGATGTCGTTTTTGCACAGTATACATACACCTCCTCCTTTTCTATTTCTTCTATCACCCGACACCGAAGATCGAACGGAAAATATACCAGACGCCGTATAAAAACAAAGAGGAGTTCTTAGACTTTCAAAGAATAAAACTTACTCCGCATTACAACAAACCGCCTCACCTATACGATCTACTCAAGATTCATAAGGATGGAATACCTCTAAGACCGATAGTTCCATAAATTCACCATGCCATCCTCTTATCAAAATTCCTGTTAACGATATTATCCCCACTACCGGCCAAAACAATATCCGCAATAAAAATACTGACCACTTTGTAGACAAGATCAGACATAGTTCAAAATGACATCATGGTGGCCTTTGACATAGTAAGCCTCTTCACAAAGTGCAGACAGATGACGCGTTAGCAATCATCAGAAACAGGCTGGAATTGGATGACACACTTGCCCAACGTACAGATCTACAGGTAGATACAATAATGGAGCTGTTAACGATCTGCATTAATACCACATACTTTTAAACAGACGAGCAGTTCTTCTAACAAGAGTTCGAAGTGGCCATGGGATCTCCACTACCTCCAGTAGTCAGTAACATCTGCATGGAAGACTTTGAACAATGAGCTGTATATCAATATGAGAACAAGACTAGTCTATGGCTGCGATACATAGATGATACATTCGTAATATGGCCCAACGGAAGAGAGACGCTGGACGGCTTTTCGGAACATCGCAATAATCAAGCCCAATCAATTAAGTTCACGATAGAAATAGAATCGGAAGACAAACTCCCATTCCTAGACGTACTAGTCCAGAACAATGGTGACATAGTACAAACAAAAATGTATCGAAAACCAACCCATACAGAGAGATACTTACACTACGATTCTAACCACCACAATAGCGCAAAAAGTGGCGTCGCGAGATGCCTATATAGCCGAGCCAAGACCATAGCTCGGAGGAAGTAAACCTTAAACGAGAAATTGAAATAATCAGAAAAATGCTGCCAGCTAATGGCTACCCAAAAAGAAATCTAAACCAAACGCTAGAAGAGATGGACAAGAATACAACACTGACAGAGAATGAGAACACGGAGCCGACAAACTAAAAAGAATCGGAAACAGATTCAACATAAGAACGGCCTTCAAGTCCACAACAACTCTGAGAGGCATGATGACGCATACCAAGCCTCAGAATAAAGATCAGAGTTGAAAGAACTGTATCTACAGAGTACTGTGCGAGTGTGGAAGACAATACATAGAATGAGCTTATCGGAACACTGCAAAGATATTAGAAAGGAAGAAAACCATCAAATCCAAGATCGCAGAACACGTCTTGAACAAAAACCACCACATACAATGGGATAACGTATCAATTGTAGCTAAAGAAGAAAACAGGTTTCGTAGGAAGCTAAATAAGCTACATATACAGGGTCCTGCAATAGTGCGTCGGGCATCCATAGCGTCCTTATTTACAACAGTAGAAAAAAAGTTTGATACAAAAGTTGTAAGATGTGGGTTGATACATATTTTAAAAGTGTTTTTAAATATACAGGGTGGTCCAAAAAAGTGTGACGTCATAAAATATATATATTTTTAAATTACACACCCTATATTTTTTGGCACATTTGGGTTGATTTTGTTGTTCTCTTTTATGTGCCAAAATATTTTTTTATTTGTTTAGATATTTTAGGAGCAATAAATAAAAAAAGATGAAAAGATCGTTTTGCACGCTTGGAAAAATTAGAAAAAAAATCTTGTTAGATCTGTTTTGTTTCAGCTAAATAGTGTGAACAGTAATGCTACAGGTCTAATAATACTCTGATAATAAACAGGCTTTTCTTATTTTATACAGGGTGTTCAAAATTTGGTTACAAAAATGGCAACTTTCAAATCAGTTTTTCTTAGTATTTTTAAATGGCACACCCTGTATTTTATTTCATTATTTAATGCAGAATTTAATTACAAGCATATTTTGTTATAACGAATGTATTAAAATTCTCAATGGTTTTAGAGATATTTACCAAAAACTATCAATATCCTCATTAAACTAAAAAAAGTATTGGGAAAATATCATAGACAGCCATGGAAAAACAATATGTAGGTGTTTATTTATCACTTTACAGACTTTAACGGGAACTATTGGAAATTCATTTTAACAAATGTTTAAAATGTCTTCCATTTTGCTGCAAATATTTGTTTATTCTTACTTGTAACCTCCTATCCACATCGCCCAGCATCGCTGGTGTAATTGTCGCAAATGCGTTAATTATTCTCTGCCGCATGTTCTCCTCGGTAGTTGGCCGTTCCTTATAAACTAGATCTTTTACATACCCCCACAGAAAAAAATCTAATTTGGTTAAGTCGGGCGACCTCGGAGGCCATCGAACTGGGCCTCCTCTTCCAATCCAGCGATTTCCGTACATATTATCTAACTCTGCTCTGACCTGTTGCGCATAATGGGCTGGAGCTCCATCTTGTTGGAACCACATTTGTGCCAGCATATTTAGTGGTAAATTAGCAAGTAATACAGGTAAATCGTTTCTCAAGAAATCAAGATAAATTTGACTAGTAAGGTGGCCGTCAAAAAAATGAGGACCGATCACATTACCACCAATCACTCCTCCCCAAACATTTATCGACCAACGATGTTGGTAGTCCATTTCACGAAAGATGTGTGGATTTTAGGCGGCATAATAATGAAAATTGTGTTTGTTTACGCATCCGTTGTTGTGAAACAGAAAATAACACAGACATAAAAAAACGTGGATTTTCTTGAAGACGTGCTCGAGCCCACACGCAAAATTGTACCCTGCACTGAAAGTCATTTTCACTCATAGCTGAATATGATATGCATGATAACGATGCATTTTTAGAATTCGCTGAACTAACCTTTCACTAATTTCAACCTCTTCTCCCAAGGTTCCTGACTTATGTTTGGATTTTCAGTAACTGTTAAAAAAAATGCTATTTGTTTTTCCTCATTTGTAGCCGGTTTTGTTCTTTCTTCCTTTTTATAGTCCACACTCCCTGTCTCGATAAAACGCTCGAGCAATCTAGTAAAGCTTAGGGGATCTGGATGACACCTTTCCGGAAACTGAGTCGCGTAAACTCTACTGGCCAGTAAACAATTTTTGTCACAATTCCCCAACACAAATACCATATCAATTAACTCTGCCCTTGAAAAATTCATTTAAAAAAAATTAATACTCCAGAAAAGAACTAAATGAGATAAAAAATTATTACAAGAAACTAGAAATGTCAAAATCATTTGTTATTGAAAAGCACCAATTGTTTTTCCATAGCTTGCTGGGATAATATTTCAATTCTGGGGAGTTCATGGCTGTCTATGCTAATTTCCCAATACACTGCACTAGTTTAATGAGGATATTTATGGTTTTTGGTAAATACCTCTAAAACCATTGAGAATTTTAATACATTCGTTATAACAAAATATGCTTGTCATTAAATTCTGCATTAAATAATGAAATAAAATACAGGGTGTGCCATTTAAAAATACTAAGAAAAACTGATTTGAAAGCTGCCATTTTTGTAACCAAATTTTATTGTCAGAGTATTATTAGACCTCTAGCATTACTGCTCACACTATTTAGCTGGAACAAAACAGATCTAACAAGATTTTTTTTCTAATTTTTCCAAGCGTGCAAAACGATCTTTTCATCTTTTTTTATTTATTGCTCCTAAAATATCGAAGCAAATAAAAAATTATTTTGGCACGTAAGAGAGAACAGCAAAAGAAACCTTAATGTGCCAAAAATACAGGGTGTGTGATTTAAAAAAATATATATTTTATGAAGTCACACTTTTTGGGCCACCCTGTATAATTAAAAATATTTTTAAAATATGCATCAAGCCACATCCTACAACTTTTGTATTATACTTTTTTTCTACTGTTGTAAATAAGGACGCTAGGAATGCCCGACGCACTAATGCAGGACCCTGTATAGAACTGGCAGAAGAAGCAATTAGCCAGACTAGCGCAGAAATAAATCCCATTTGGATGCCACTACTGCGCAGAGAATTACAAAAATAGTCTACTGCGCATACGCCGGTAACGTATATATAAGTTCATAACTAAAATATATGGCCGCACTGGTGGCCTAGTGGTAAGAGTAACAGACTCGTAATCACAGCGATCAGTGGTCCCGGGTGAACCCCGGACTAGGCACGAGTGTATGTGAAAAGACAAAAATCAGTCCTTCTCAGGACTTAACCAGGAGTTCATTCACCTGAGGACGGCAGTAGACCAAAAACTCCCGAAACGTCATGTGGTAAACATCCTAGACAGTGGAAAAAGTCCGATAAAACATCTCATAATAGACCACTGTGAAAAATCACATCATTCAAAGAACATATTTAAGTTATCTTCTTGTTCTAATAACTCATAAGTATGGACCATACCTTCTGAAATACCCTGTATTTTATTTCTGTAACTTGTAACCATTTCTTAATTTCTGTTAATTCAATTTTAACCAGAATTACTGGTTCACATAAGTTATCAATTCATTTCTTATCTTTATAAAATTCCAATAGTTCTAAAAATGTTTTATGTCTATAGCAAAACTAGTTCACCTAGATGAAAATTTCCATTAATCTTCGCAAATTCATTGTAAAAATACATGCGAGTGCTAAAATTAAGCTTGCTTTTGCACTTTCATTAACATATCTAACTACAGTAATTACTTTTATGATGCAAGTTATCCCAGAATTTAATACTGCTGCTTTAATCTGCTTCTATATCAATTACCTTTGACATTAAAATTCTTGTTATAAACCGTTACGTTATTTTTAGTTGAGAGTCGTTTAGGAAGCTTCCACATTGTCCACATTATCCTGTGATATTCGTAAAATGTTGAAAATTTATCTAATACTAGTCGTGACACTAGGTAATTGTAAAATCATATAATGCACTTGTTACTAAAACTACTAGATTTCTTTTTAAGGTTGTTACGTTCTGGGAGGCGTTATTCAAAGTAGTGATGATGATAATGAAAAAGACAAATTCGAGGATTTCTTACAAGCTCGATGTTTGCGAAACGCTGATGTGTTTGACATGGAAGAACATGCCGTATGTTTATTCTTAAATGGAAATTTTACTAATAAAATCGAGATGACCAATTCACATTTAACAATTTAAAAACTTCCAGTTACCCATAAATTTATCTTTCTACAATTGTATATCAATTGCCTTATTTTATTTGTTAACAACTTCCTAACTACTTAACAATTAAAGATGTCAAATTTACCTCTGCAATTTCTATTTCCAGGATAAACTTAAAGTCAAGAAACTGTGTTTACGGGCATCACACATATTTTCCGATGTAAGTGATGATAAAGATGAAATTGAAGCACAGTGTCAAGAATGGTCAGCTAAAGCTGACAAATGCTTTAATGCAACCTTAACAGTGGTAGAGCCTTGCTTTAAAGGAGAGGAGCGGTACATTCCACAGTTTGCTAGGCAGAGTTATAAGGCATACTTGGCGTATTTTTGTGAAAATCCGAAGATATTTACTGGTTCGTAATTTTGTAGTGTTCAATAACAGATTTTTTAATTTATACGCTATTTAAATACACTATACATTTTTATTTTACAGTTAGTGAATTACTGGAAACCAATATGGCAAAATGTTTCAACAGATTTTTGAAGCATCCCGAGACAGATCCACAACACAGCTGTTTTTCCTCAATATTTGATGATTCACCACTAATAAAACGACAACTATGCCGGTGAGTACGGAAAAGATTACTCCTTAAACTTTCAAATTCATACTTCCTTGATATAATTAGTCTCAGGGTTTCATATTTGACTCAAATATGTTTACACTTTATTCACCGTATTGAGCGAGTAAGATCTGCAACCCAAATTACAAACATGACTCGACTGAAAATCAGAAAGACATGGCATTTTTGCTATCTTTGTGAATATCATAAATCATAACCAATGTAACCTGTCTATATTGTATAAATGTAGTACTTTTTTTCATCTTTGCAAAAAATATAACCTGTATATTCACTGTACATCCTATAGTAATCTAAATTTTAATAAAATCAACTTACTGCTGATATTTGTAATGTGGGTTGCAGCTTTTACTAACTTGATTTTGTGAATATACTACGGATTTCCATTAAAAACAAATGCCCATATTGTCACAATTGTAAAACAAAAGAAATCTATAGGTGACTGAACAGAGATGCCTGAGAGGCTGTATCAGGACTCCGTTACTTTGCGCTGATTCTATCCGTCAAGCACGTAAACAAGACTGTGTTTACGTTTTAAACCAATGTAGTCAATGGTACTTGAAACGGACGGCAGAAGAGACACTAACCCTCGGAGCACAGCCTCATGCCCCGTGAATATTATGGCTTAGAAAGGGTAGTGAATGAATCAAACATTAAATGCAGATTGGTTTATTACAAAAATAATTGTTCTATATATACAAACAAATTTGCTTAGATCATAGTAATATACAAAGTTCATTTCTAATAACAGGTGCAATGTATTATATTCAGTAGGTTAATTTACTAGTCTTGCAAAACAATACTCAGCGGTTTTGCTTCCGTGATATGATATGGACTCCATGAACTCGAGCGTCTTTTATGCTGAGCTGCGATTGTAGGCATTTAAACCTTGTCACGGCCTTGCGTAATTGTGTACGCGAAGCCGTGTAAAAATGCTGAGCGGCGACTGCGAGGTGTTTAAACTTGACTGTGAGTAGGTCGCCGCGCTTGCATAATGCAATATTGCGTTTTTGGTGGCTTTTAACTTTTAGAATGTTTCGTAAAATTTAAATGAATAATTATAAATTTATATCTGGTTAATCTGTTAAAGACAAGATTAAACATATTGCCAATTTTAAGCCACAAAAAAGCAAACCGATAAATTATATTGTTTCTTCGAGATTGAGCGTTTTGAGAGGATATTCTTCTGCCTGGGGTTGTGCGGGTGGTGGCTTCCTTCGTGTTATTCGTTGCCGAATGTAGTAGATAGCTCCTAGTAGGGCAGCGGTTCCCAAAAGGCTGCCTGTGACCCCAATAGACAGGTGAGAATGATGTCGGATGGCTTTCCAGGTGAAGTTTTTTATATGCTCCTGGAAATCTAACTGCGATGCTTGTAGGTCTTCGAAGTGGTCTGACTGAGTTAGTACAGGTTCCTCTGCGATTTCTGAAAATGAGTTTGTTGTGATTGGGTTGGTAATATTGATACTGATAGCCTTGGAGTATCCAGCCAGGATCTTGTATTTTCTGTTGTGCCTTGGGGTTAATGTATTCCTCGCAGTTTGGATGATGCAATCCGATGAAATTTGAATGACACCTGTAGTGTTGACGGTGACTTCTTCCCTGTTTCCACTACAAGTGATTGCTATGCGGGTTGGCTTACTGACTACAAATAGCCAGGTGTTTTCCATGTACAATTGTTTCCAAATAATGGACTGGATGCGATGTCTTCGTAGGAGACATTGACTGGTTTCTACTCGGTGATATATATCGTCAATGATGCAGTTTGGGTTGTTTTCAATTCCTTTAACTACCGTTGGACTGCAAACATAGGTAGTGGGAGAAATTTGTAGCTCTTCTTTGAATTCTTCATCTGTTTCGTGGAAGTACATTTGTAGGTTGTAATCCACAGCGAAGATTCCTTTCGGCACATCGATCATCCAGTAGGATCCATTGCTGATTTGGAGAGGAATTGGTGTCACTTTAATTAAGGAGTATTCCGTTTTTTCCACTATGATGAAATACCCTTGGACGTTGATGTAGATGTCGTCATGCCCAATGTCAACCTTTAGAATTGGCGTTGGTAATATCTCCAAATTTGGTGAAAGTTTACTGGTTGCATTAGCGAGGATCTGTTTAATTTGAGCAGGTGTTATTAGCTCGTACAGATTACCTTGCTGGAAGTGAACGTTTAAGATGTGAATATGGTAGTTGCACAGTTCACTAATTACATTTGTGGCGACTTGGTACACACTGATGATGTGAATATTTAGTCGGTTGGAGTCGGTTGCTTTATACCATTTGTCCATGTTGTTAATGGCCCGGATTCCTTGGTTTAATTTTTCTTGGAAATGTTCCAGCTTCTTGTCGATTCGTTCTTCGGTTTCATTAAACCTGGAAAGTGCTGATAGCAAGAATTTGGATTGTTGACTGTCCATTTTTATTAGTTCCTGTTGATTCTTGTCTAGCCTGTCTATATCTTGATAGACTTCATCGTTGACTCCAAAAATTGATGTTAATACTGTGCCAAGGACTCCTCTTTTTTCTCGTCTTGTTATTATTTCTTCCATACCATCTCTAATCCATTCCATATGCTTTTTCTGTTCCAGAAGATGATGCACCAGTGTCTTGCATAATGTGTCTTCGGACAGTTCTTTTGCAGAGTCGCAGAGATTGTCGAATTTGTCTACCATGTCTGTGACTGTTTCGAAGTCTTCTTCGATCTTCCCCCTCTCGAACTGGATTTCGATCCGGAATGTTCCTCTCTCAATCTTCCCGTGTCCAATGTGTTCTACATAGTACCCGCTGTCTGGTTTTTGGATATTAAATTCTGCTTTACTTAATGTATTGGTGGTAAGAAGGGTAAAGATGAGTAACAGCAGTTTCCATTTGGACGCGACAGATTTCCTTGGTGCTGGGGATGATCGTGTCTGGATAATGTTAGTTGAAATTTTATCTTCTGCCTCTGGTTCCTGCGATTCCTCGGTAGTTGCTGGTAATGGAATGATGCTGCCTATGGATCGTTTTAGCTGATGTCCTCCTGATTTCTGGAGCGTCACTACTCGTACTGATCCATCGGCTGCTGGATGAGTTGCAGTGACTCTTGCTAAAGGCCACTTACTAGGATTGATACTATCTTCTTTGATTAACACTAAATCTCCAACTTTAGTGTTCTCCAATGGTTTCTTCCATTTGTTTCGTTGCTGTAGTCCAGGAAGGTAGTCCGAGCTCCATGATTTCCAAAAATCTTGCTTGATCTTTTGGATTATCCTCCAACGATTCGATAGATTTGAAGATATTGGAGTGTTGATTGGGTCTGGTGGCGATATGATTTCCCTCCCTATTAGGAAATGGCCTGGCGTCAGAGCAGTTGTGTCCTCAATATCGTTGCCTTGTGGACATAGAGGACGTGAGTTTAGGCAGGCCTCAATTTGGCAGAGAAGAGTTGTTAACTCTTCAAAGGTAAGAGTAGCGTGGCCAATAGTTCTCTTCAGATGATGCTTCATTGATTTTACCCCTGCTTCCCATATCCCTCCGAAGTGAGGGGCTATTGGAGGGATGAAGTGCCATTGGGTACCACCGGTTGCTAAGGTTTCTTGGACAACTGGGCCTTCAATTGTTTGGCGGGTCTCCTTGTCCAACACTTTTCTTGCGCCAACGAAGTTTGTTCCGTTGTCGCTGTATAGGTGTGCACAGCGTCCTCTTCGGGCAGTAAACCTCCTGAAGACTGCTAGGAAGCTGTTGGTTGTCATGTCGCTGACGGCCTCTAGGTGGATTGCCTTGGTTGATAGACAGACAAAAACAGCAATGTACCCTTTGTGCGAAGAATGCCCTCTTCCCTTGGATGTTCGGATCTGTATTGGGCCGGCGTAGTCCACTCCGGAATGGAAGAATGGAGGAGTTGAATTCACTCTGGTTGATGGAAGATTTCCCATCAGTTGCTGTGCTGCCTCTGCTTTGTATCGTAGACATCGGAAACACTTCTGGATGCTGGAGCTGACTGCTTTCTTCGCGTTGATGATCCAATATTTTCTTCGGATATATGAGAGAGTGAGTTGGGTGCCACCGTGCAGCGTGCGTAGATGCGCCTCTTGGATTATTAGTTTGGAAATATGACTGGAGTACGGGAGTATGATTGGGTGTTTTTCATTGAAGGACAAGGTGGAATTTTCTAATCTTCCTCCAACACGGATTATTCCATGCTGATCGATGAAGGGATTGAGGTTGGCAAGCTTGTTACTGGAACTCACATATTTGTTCTGCCGGAGTTGAGATCCTGTTGCCCTCAAAATAGGATCACTTCCTTGGATGACCTTAACGAGTAGGAGGATGGTGTCATCCATTTCCTTCACTGATAGGCATCCTGATTGGGTGGGAAGTCGCTTACACTTGTTGATGAATCTTCGGCAATGTGACATGACTCGTACCATTCTTGTTAGAGAAGAAAAACGATGAACGACTTCGTTCTCGTCTTGATGAATGGTAGTTTGATGCACAGTGTAACTTCTTGCTTCTTCCTCGGTGGTTGCGGTGTCTGGTTGACACGGCCATGAACTCTTGTTAACTAGCCAGCTCGGTCCGTCCCACCATAGGAGATGATTCTTTAGTTTTTCTGGACTAGTGCCTCGGGAGATGACGTCTGCAGGATTCTCTTCGGATTTGACGTGGTTCCAATGTTGAGCCGGAATTAGATTGTTGATTTCGGCTACTCGATTCGCGACGAACGTCTTCCATCGTACCGGGTCTCCTTTTATCCATCCTAATGTAACCATGGAGTCGGTCCAGGCGAAGATCGACACCTTAGGAAGGTCTAATGCTGCAATTACCCTTTGAAGTAGATTGGAAAGGAGTACTGCTGCGCAGAGTTCCAGTCTTGGTAATGTCGTCTTGGCTCGGGCTGGTGCCACCTTGGATTTGGCTATTAATAAGGATACCTTGACTTGGCCGGATGATGTGGTGACTCTGGTATAAATCGCGGCCCCGAAAGCTCTTTCGGAGGCGTCACAGAATCCATGCAGCTCTACTAGAGATTCCCTTTTGATAAACAACCACCTTGGTAAGGTAATTTCTTCCACTGCCTTGAGTTGAGACCTGAGCGTCTCCCATTTGCCTTGGATATTTTCAGACACTGGGTCATCCCATTTGATATTTTCGAGCCATAGTTCTTGGATGAGTAGCTTGGCAGTGATGATGACGGGTGCTAACCATCCCAATGGGTCGAAAATTTTGGCAACTTCGGATAGTATGGTGCGTTTGGTGGATTCCTGTTGCTTAACGTCTACCTTAAAACAGAAAACATCTTCATATGGAGACCAGTGAATGCCCAAGGACTTTTTTACGCCGTCTTCACTTATTTCGAGGTATGTTTGTTCCTTTAACTCTTCTGGGAGTTCTTGAATGATGGCTGACTCGTTACTGCACCATTTATGTAGAGTAAAGCCTCCACGCTTTAGTAAGGAAATGAGCTGACCTTGTTGTTGGATCGCTTCTTCCACAGTGTCGGCCCCAGAAAGCACGTCGTCCACGTAGAAATCTTTCTTCACTGCTTCTGAAGCTAATGGAAATGAGACCTTTTCGTCCTCTGCGAGTTGATGCAAGGTTCGAATGGCAACATAGGGAGCTGATGCGGTTCCATAAGTGACGGTGCACAGCTTATATTTGCCGTTATTCTCATCTTCCTTTGCCACCTTTTCCATATGTCCTAAATCCAAGTATTCTTGCATGAATTTCTTGTATTGGACTGCTAGATCTTGATCTTGTCCTAATTTTTTCTCCAGATGTATGAATCGTGCCAATGCTGAGGGTTTGGACCTTCCCATGTGTACTGGAGTTTGTTTGAATGGAATCCTTACTACGTATCTTCCATCTACGTCTCGCTGGACTGTGTCTGTGAATTTATTTTCACATACCTGATCATCTGGGGAAAGTTTCCTTTGAGGAGAAGCCTCTTCAATGTTCCAGAATTTCTGCAACTGCTCATCCTCTTCAATTTTGGCAACCATGGTGTTGACCTTAAGGCTGGTGGGAGGTCGTCTTCCCATGGTTCCTGATAAGATCCATCCCAATTCGGTATTCTGTCCTAGGATGCCATCTTTGGATTTCTTGATTCCTTCGAGAATTATTTGGGAATATTCTTCAGCGCCTAGAAGTATATCTATGGGGCCAGGTCGGTTGAAGGTTGGATCGGCGATGAAGACATGTTTCCAGGCATCCATTTTTATGTTCGGAATGGGTGATGAAGGCATGGTTTTTGTAAGTTTGGGAAGTACCAGTAAAGTAACAGGTAAGAAAAATTTACTTGGAAATCTTGGCGTAATCAAACCTGTGATTTTCCATTTTGCGACTTTTGTTTCGCTGTTCCCAATTCCGGAGATTTCTGCTCGAACCTTGGTCCTGGGTAGCGCTAATAATTCGGCTGCGGCTTCGGTGATGAAGGAACCTTGAGACCCTGGATCTATCAAGACCCTCAAGAGATGAGTCATCCCGGATGCTGCCTTAACTTGAACCGTTGCTGTGGCCAGTAG